>CAWUFW010020238.1:0-157791 GCA_963921515.1 Calotriton arnoldi | reverse complement strand
CAAGATGCCTACGGGTGAACGTGTGCTTTACAATTGCACACTATGACCTCCTTTGATGCGCCCACTACCATCCTTGCAAACGTGCCCCTCATCTCTCCATAGCCCCTCTCTCACATACATTTAGGGGCCGATTCCGATTCGGGCCGGAAATCTCTCCGACCGAGCCGGACCCGGAGAGATTTCCGACCGAATCGGACCCGTGCAGCCCGACCGAACGAGTACGATGCGCACGTATGCCATTGGACTCGATTCGGTCGGACTCCAATTGAAGTCAATGGGAGCCTGTCGTACAACGCGTACGCGGGCTCCCATTGACTCAATGGGTGCGAGGCGGACAAGGGCGCCCCCTACAGCGTGTACGCGGCGAAGCGACTCGCGCCGTACACGCACAGGTAGGGGGGACCCATGGGTCGCCCCTGTGTGTGACTCGCGCGGCTACGCGTACAGGGGGGTCCGACACGGACCCCCAAAGTACGGCTCCGACTGCTCTTTGGAGCCGGAGTGTGCGGCTCGGTCGGACTGCTCGCGGCACGCATCGTACTTACCTGGCCGGGGAACGTCTCCATTGCGCAGTGCGAGTCGAGTCCAAGCGAGTCGGTCGGTGCGGTTAGACCCGGGAACGAGTCGGTCGGAGCAGTCGGGATGCCCGGACGAGTCGGTCGGCGATTTCGCATCGTACTCGCTCGCCCGGACGCGCGTACAAATCGGTCGGGAAATAGGGCTCCGAATCGGATCCGGTTAAGCCGAATCCGATTCGGAGCCCTACCGGCCGAGATCGGAATCGGCCCCTAAGTCTGTTACAAAGTGTTTCTACTTTGTGGCTTTACTAATCCACTTAGCTGTCTACATAATACCGATCTGTTCATTTCAGCATACCCTTTATGGCGTCAAAACTGCCACTACACAAAAGTCAGATATCTCTATCTAGCAGAATTTTTTTTTTATACTCTGCAGCAGTACCACACTTTACTGCCTTTCAGGTAACTTCAAAGAGACTCATTATAGTTCTTTCACAGTCTCATAATTTCAGCACTGAGAAATATCTCTGTAAATAAATATTTATATATATATATATATAACAATTAATTCCCAATGTCAGAGCGCTCAATACCTGGTGCAGGCAGCAATGGGTAGAATCCTTACCCGATATTTAAATTCAGAAACACAAGGATGCCGCACTCTAAGATCGGTTTCAGAGTTTCTTTATTTTCACCACCACTACCACCAGTCGTGGTGAAAATAAAGCAACTCTGAAACCAATCTCTGGAGTGCGGCATCCTTTGTGTTTCTGAATATATATATATATATATATATATATATATATATATATATAGATATATCGCCGCATATATATATATATATATATATATATATATATATATATATATCTATATCCAAGCTCCGTTTCCTTGTTTCCCAAAATGAAAAACAGCACTCGCGGGAGCCAATAAACTCTAGCAACTGCCTCCGCGAGTGCTGTTTTTCTTTTGGGAAACAAGGAAACAGAGCCTGGATAAATATCGCGGGTGCACCCCGCGTTTGTGAAGCACCCGTCCGCAAGTGCGCCGTTCACTGTGCATCAAGGAGCATATATATATATATATATATATATATACACACACACACACACGGACACAGACACATATATATATATATACATAGATTTTATCTCTACATATATTTAGATATATGTATCTATTTACATATATCTATACATATATATGTATATAGATACATATATATATCATTCACTCTTTAGACTTATGTATATATATGTATCTATATACACATACATATGTATATAGATACATATATATACATATATCATCTACAGAGAGAAAGAGACTCTCTCTCTCTCTATATATATATATATATATATATATATATATATATATATATATATATATATATATATATATATATATATAGAAAGATCTCTCTCTTTCTCTAATTTTTTTATAGCTATGGCTTCCTGAGGGCCGATTGTGGCCCCCACGGAAAGCACATAGCTATAAAAAAATTGCCCCCACAGGGGGTCGGCCACTGAGCAGGAGGACCGACCCCCTGCCAATATTGCCACCATTGTACTTTAAAAAAATATTTTTAGCATTTTTGGGGGCGATCGTGCTCCCCAAGGAAAGCCAACATGTCTAAATAAAAATATGCCCCCACAGGGGTCGGCCACTGAGCAGGAGGACCGACCCCCTGCCAATATCGCCGCCATTTTATTTTTTTTATTTTCATTTTTGGGGTGCGATCGCGCACCCCAAACAAAGCCAACTTTTAAAAATTGAAAAAAATATGCCACCCATTACCACAAGGGCCGACCCCCCCAAAGACATCCCTGGTGTCTAGTGGGGTTTCCTGGCCATGGATCGCAGCGCTGCCGCGATCCACGGCCAGGAAACCCTTTCAGGAAGGCCTCGTTTGAAAGGGAGACTCTCCCTTTCAAACGAGGCCTCCCTGAAAGCTGGGGAGGCCGCTTGGCCGGATTTCCCCATCGGAGTCGAGCGCGGCCTTACCTGCTGCTGTCCTCGGCTCCGGTGGGGAAATCAGTGACTTCAGAGCGCCTCGCCGCGCGCTGACGTCACAGATGGGCGGGAGGGGGCGGGGGAGACCCGGAAAGCCTTCCACGTCTCCCCCAGGGGGAATTAAAAAAACAATGCACCGGAGGTTTAAAGGGGGCCCTCCCTGGTGACAACCAATGGACGTGCGCCGCACCAGGGAGGTAGTGCTTGCGTCGGCCATTGGCTGACGCAAGCACCAAAGGGGTTAAGGGCAGGCAGTGGTCCATGGGACCACTGCCTGCCCTTAAAAAATATTTTCCCCTGCATTTGCAGAGGGAAAGGGGTCCCCTTTTGCGAGTGCATTACCACCCTCTTGAAGAGGGTGGTAATTTGCGAGTGTTTTGCAACCGCAATTGAAGTCGCAAAACATCCATACATGGGGTTGCGGTCGCTATTAGGAGGGGAACGCCCCTTCCTAATAGCGACTCGCAGTTCCTAAATAGCGAGTCGCAAATAAATTGCGACTCGCTATTTAGGAATTGTACATAGCTCTTTCACATTTTGCATGCGCAAACAGGCCGCAAACCCGTTTGCACATGCAAAACAGGGTCGTACATCTGGACCGAAGTCTTTGACAAAAGCAACAGATTGCCTAAAGGCTCACAACAACCCAAAATTCCCGGTTAGGCTTTTATTCTGGCTTAAAGACAAGCAGGCCTCCATCTTGTTGCACCAAGACGCAATATCCCTGTTCCAACTGGAACAGGAGACAACCAGGGGGCGATCCCTACTGAGGCCCAATGACCTCCATGGAGACAAAATCAGGAGAGGAGGGTAAGACGACGGGAATCTTGCAAACTTCACCAAGGCACTCATCCTGCCTCTAATGATGACCCTCACTCACAGGTCCTTTAAATGTGGGGAGTGAGTTAGGGGATTGTACCCTTTGTTTGGGGTCATCTCCATGAATGACAGCCCTTTCTTTCTGTTATGTGTTTCTGGGACTGTGTCTCTTGGGATGGCCTGATTTCCAAGGTCTATGGCAGGGGGACTCTAATTAACTACTTCCTCAGTGACCCTCCTGTGAATTTAGTTTGCAACTGTATTCCTATATGATTTTTTCTTGTTTGCTTAGCCTTTTTCAAAATGGGCGGTGGGCCCCCTTACTTAATTTTTTTCTCTCTCCTCCACTTTGTTGGGGCAGACAGGTAGTGGGGACCCACTATGGACCCGGCACATTTGGAGCCAGCCCAACTGGGAGATTAGCTACCTGGGCACAGTTGATAGTTGGGGGGAATCTGTCCGGCCTCTAGTTTTCCCCCGACTAATGTTGGTAGGGCTGGGAGTCGAGTTGGGGGTTCCATTTTCTTTGATTTTCTTCTGTTTTTGTTTATTTGTTAATTCTTTGGCCACGGTATGGTTGGCTTACGGTTGGGGAGGGATGACCATGGAGGTTTATGGGCTTTGTTTCATGGGGGACGTCCATCATGGCAAGGGGTCGCCACAAACTCTACACTTACGGGAGTAGTAGATGGCATACAGGTAGTTTCTGGAAGACTCATTTTACTAGATACATGAACCCGGATAGTGATCAGACTTCTAATGTCTTGACTGTGAATGTGCAGGGTCTCTACTCCATGGTCAAGCGAAAGTCACTCCTTAACTAGCTCCATACTAAGAGAGCCAATATTGTCTTGTTCGAGGAAACTCACCTCCTCTGGAAAGGTGCTATGTGATGCAAGTCCTGATACTGACCACAACAATTTAATTCAATTGCATGGCTAAAATTAAAGATGTGGTGATTTTGGTGGGGTATCGCTCACCTATTTAGGTCTCCAAACCTTGCAGAGACTCGGAAGGTAGACTGATTCTCCTCCAGGTTATAATCATGGTATGAGAGATAACTCTAGCCTCTTTTTATAGCCCCAAAGAGGGAAAGGAAGAGCCTTTTTTCAAATTTTCCCTAGTTAGGTCAGCAGTCATCTGACAATCTGGTAGTGATGGGAGAATTCACTGCTCTCCTGGGCCCTGAACAAAGATGGATCACATTGAACATGGCAAGCAACATGTGGCCTATATAACATTCAACCACCTCCAACAACCACATTAAAAGATGCCCCCCTCTGTCATCTTTTTCTCATAATGCTAACCCTACCATCGATATTACAACATGACATGCACCTTCTCGGGCACTGATGCCAATATTGCCCCCCTCCCGGCTTGTCCATTAACACTGCTAAGGGGATCTGAGTGCATCCATACATGCGATATCTTAGCTCTTTATGGGTTTCACTGCCCTAGGTACACATTCCAAGGTGGCCACCATTCTGGGATTGGTACTGAATGGCTACATACTGGCCCATTTGTGTTATCACCATGTGCATTACCCCTATAACCCCTCTCCCTTCATCGTTTATCACCAACAGCTTGACCTCGGGGGCACATAAGCAACTCTTGGCACCCCCTTGGCAAGTCTATTTACCCTGCTGAGTCAATCTACCTGCCTCAATATATGCGATAACATAACCCGCTATATGGCTCATAGCCTGATCCACACAGTCTAAGATGGCTGCCATCTCGCGATCGGGACTGGACGGCACCCGCACCAGTCCTCTTCCTCGATGACGGCGCACATTGTCCAATCATGCCTCGACCCTGGGGGTGCATACTGGGCACTTGACGCCGGCACCTAATGCCAGCACCTAAAACCGATTTCGGTAAATTAAACAACACACCTGCAGTCAATCTCCACTTGACTGCATTTAAAAACGTACTGCCTCCTCTGCTCTGTCTCCACATGAGGGTAAATCCTTTGCACTCCATGCACATGAATCATGCAAGGCCATCCCAGGGCTGTTCCCACAGCTCCCCCGCTGACATGATTTTTACGCTTGTGTGAACCTGACTGGCTATGACATCTTTATTCTTGTTAGTATCTGTGCGCTGACCTCTGTCTCAAGCAGTTGGGACAATTGTGATTGATTTATAGGGTAAGATCTCATCCTCAGAAATGTAAGAGTCACACGGTGGTTCACTGTGTGACACCTGCACAGGTTTTTATTTACATGTTGTGTGTGTTTTTCTCGTTCACTTAACTACTGTATAATATATATCAGTTTTCACTGACCTCACCATTTAGCAACCACTAAATGCCAAACACCGCATGTGCATGTCTACGATTGTGAACAGCTTGCTAGCATTTCAAGGACATTGTTCACAATGACATATCATATTAGATATACTGTTTTTAATTTTACTTGTTTTTCTCCTACTATGTCTACTTTCAGGTTAGACAATCATAAATTTCTCTACATCTATACCAGATATTTTGCCCTTGTGCACATCACAACATAGGTGTGGGGTAGATTCACAACCCCCCTTGTATTGGTTCTGAAGAAACGCCGTGGATCCGCTCTGAACTGTTAGCCGTGAAACATGTTGACCTGATTACACTACACCGATAAACTCACAGCTACTTGGGCACATTACGCCACTACAGTATCCCCAACCATTTTTTGGTCTTTTAATCCTGCCAGGAGAACCATAACATTAAAATATCTATTAGGAAACTCCTAGACAGTTTTACTCCACTCTCACTCCTTTATATACTACCACCTCATACTTTTAAGACACCCTCACACCTACACCCTTCATCATATGGCATAAACAAAAAAAGATCTCCCCTAAAGCGACCCTTTTTGGGGCCCGTAGGGCATTGGGCGCCGGCCCGATGAGGAGCATTGCCCAATGATGAAGCATGACATCCCAATGGGTGTGTGAGGGCAACAAGAAACAATCCATAGGATTTCCTTTTGTTTCCCCTCTTTTGAGATTTTTCCTCTTCCTTTTTCTGTTCCCTCTTGCATCTTAACAGGAACAGTACCCTCCCATCTCATTGCTCACTGGGATAAAAGATTTTAAGCTTACTGACACTTGGCAGTACATTCTACTTTCATGTGCATAAGTTATATTCTTGTATAGACCACATTTATACTTCCCTATCTGTGTTCCCGTGGGTCGGATTCTCAACAATTGGGACCCAAATACTCTTGTATCATACTCCTGTACTATTATTATGGATTTTATGGAGGTAGAACACCCCCCCAAGATCTGAAAAGTATCCAAAATATCATTTTAAGACCCAGTTCTAGGGGCCAATATAAAAAAAGTAGCAGAGAACTACTTCAAGGAAAATGCTACAGAGGGAATGTCCTGAGTGACAGTTTGGGGAGTTGGGAAGAAGTTAAGCTGCTGCATACAAAATCTCGCACAGAATGGGTAACTATATACATTTGGTGAGAAGTGCTGATGACCTACTCCGGATAACTAACCAAGGGGTAAGGGAGGCATTTTCCCTTTTTTATACATCTCTCTGTGGAGTGGAACACTGCAACCCACAAAAACAACATGACTACGTGACTGCAGTGGGTTTCCTCAGGTTAGATCCTGAACTAAGAGAGGAACTGAATCATCCGATCTCTCTAGAAGAGGTTTTTCTGATATCAAATATCTTGCTAACAACAAAACCTCAGGCCCAGGTGGGTTCTTGGACTCCTTTTATAAGGCTTTTGTCACTCTTCTCTCACCTCACCTATATACAATGTTTAACTCCTTTGCTGACACACATGTAGTTACACCAACAATGCTTGAATCTCTCCTCGTTCTAATTCTCAAACCAGGCAAAGATCCTCAGGCTTGTACCTCATATTGCCCAATAGCTCTTCTCAATGTGGATGTTGAACTTTTTGCCTTCACCCTCCTGCTTTCTGGACCCAGTTTTGTTGGCTTTTAGGACTCGGTGCACTTTACCACTACAAACCAGGACTAGAGTTCTTGTGCTCTTGCCTTTAAACATGGTAGAATTGGATCATACCAAATTGGCCTATTTAATTTACTTGTAAGTCCCTAGTAAAGTGGCACTACCTGTGCCCAGGGCCTGTAAATCAAATGCTACTAGTGGACCTGCTGCACTGATTGTGCCACCCACTTAAGTAGCCGTTTAAACATGTCTGAGGTCTGCCATGGCAACCCGTGTGTGCAATTTTAAACTGCCATTTTGACCTGGCAAAATAAACCTCTTGCCAGGGTCAAACCATCCTTTTTAATACATATAAGTCACCAGTAGGGTAGGCCCTGTATAGCCAAGAGAGCAGGGTGCAGTGTATTTAAAAGGTTGGACATGTACCTTTAAGTTTTACATATCCTGGTAATGAAAAACTCTTAAATCCGTTTTTTACTACTGCAAAGCATACCTCTCCCATAGGATAACATTGGAGTAAGGGCCAGACTGGGAACCAAAACAGGCCCTGGCAAAGAGCTCGGCCGGCCCCCTCGGAGGGAGCGGGGGGTGCTAGCGGAAAGCTTTGTGCTGCTTTTGTTGCTGGGGGCCGGGCCCCCGGTAACAAAAACAGCCCCCCAGGGGCCTAAAACTGGCCCCACCCTGGCGGCCCACCGGGGAAATGCCCGGTGCCTGCTATGGCCAGTCTGGCCCTGATTGGAGTTACCTTATTACATTTAATAAGCTGTAACTTCGAAATGGGAACAGGTAACCAGTCCATGTTTGGTGTCTTTGTAATTGTACTGAAAAATCATCTCTTATTGTATACATTTTAGATTACAATTTTGAAAATACCACTTTTAGAAAGTTGGCATTTTCCTTGTCTTAGTGGTTTAGTGTCTACAGCCTGTCTCTGAGTCACATGACTGGGTGTAGTTGGCAGTTGGGCTTTGTGTATTCCTCCTAGACAGCCACACACAATAGAGAGCTTAGGTGTGCCTGGATGGGCCATCACTGGTCAGATTAGAGGGAAGAGCTGGGCGTAGACCTACTTACACTTGAAAATGCTATGTCCTACTTCCACACAAAGGGTTGCATACTCCCTGTAGTTTGCCTAGAGCCTGGGCAGGGAAGGCAGGACACATGTGGACCTCAAAGGGAAACCTCTAGAAGCTTCTCCCACTTTGAAAGGAGGCACCTGGTATAAATATTGCACCTTCTGGACCTGTGGAGACTCTGCCAGGTAGAAGGACTGCTGTGCTGCTGAAAGGGCTGCCACTCTGCTGGACTGCTGCCTTGCTGGAATGCTGCCCTGCTGCTGTCATGCCAGAGTCAAAGAGATTGGACCTGCTTCTGAACCCAGGGCTTCCAGAGTGACTCCAAGGGCTAGTCTGCTGGCCACAGGGACATAACAGACTCCTAAACCCCTGAACCAGCACCCAGATCCAAATGGAGCAAGCCCCTGTAACCCATGTGGTGCCCCTCAGGTCCTGAACTCTTGATGTGGCCTCAATGGAGCTGTAATGAAGTTGTTTGGGTTCTGCGCAACTGCCAACAGGCCTATTGGTGCCACAACTATGGATCTGCTCTTGCATCTCAGATCTGATTGTCTTGGCTCGGGATACGAGGCAGGAGTGCCGCCTTTCACCAGCAGTGTTTGCCCTGACAATGGAACCCCATGGATGGGGGAGGATCAACTGTATAAAAATTAATTTTATGCCATGTCTTTTCTATCTATATCAATCGCTCCCAATACAGACACCTCTAGAGGACTTAAAGATTATACAGAAGAGGGCCTGGGGATTCATTTGGGACACTGTGTATTGCAAAATCATTGTTAATAGAAAGCCCTCTGGTAGGTGGTGTGGGAGTCCCAGATATCGAAAGGTACATACTAGCTGCCCAAATAACTCAGGGCCTGATTTAGAACTTGGTGGGTAGGTTACTCCGTCAAAACGGTGAAGGATATTCTGTCCGCCGAAATATAAATCCCATTACATCCTTTGGGATTTATATTTTGGCTGATGGGATATCCGTCACTGATGTGATGGAGTAACCCGTCCGCTGACTTCTAAATCAGGCCCTCAGTTTTTAGCATGGTGTTCTCCAGAAGCTAATATCCCATGGTGTCGGATGGAATAGGAAATGAGTAGGTTTCCCCTACACCATTTATTGTGGCTCTCCTCCAGAGCCTGTAAGATTCATGGCCCCTTGATGTGGTCCACAGCGATAGCTCTAACACAATGGACTAAGGCAGTTCATCCAGATGAATTATCACTTTTTTTCCCTTTTGACCCAGGAAATTGGAAATTCTGACCTTCTAATTTGTGTGGTAGATAGAGGTCATTAAGTGAGGGAGAGGGTTGAACCCTTGTCTCTAAGAGTAGGAATCAATGTCCAATGATTTCCAGCTGAGGCCCAGAGACCTCTGCCACCTAATTCAATTGCTATAAAGGGCAAGGCAACCTTCAGTTAGATTTAATGGGGCCAGAGACATTACAGGGATTGAGGAATTTTTACAGATGGGAACACATACAGGCCACCATCATGGCTCTGATGAGCATTAGATAAAACTACTTCCCTCTCGCAATTAAAATACACTCAACAATGGGAAGACTACCTCAACCTAGACTTGGCTGCGGAAGATTGGGACCTAATATCTCAGAGCACAGCTAAATCCACTGCTTTCCTCCATCATAGGTCTAATATATTTAAGATTATGCTCAGATGGTATCTCACCCCGGCCAGCCTGAAGACTATTCATAGGGACTCAGACTTGTGTTGACGGGGATAGGGTTCATGACCATCCTTCCTTCACATGTGGTGGGAGGGCCCGCAGATTTAGTGATTTTGAACGTAGGTCTCTGAAATAATTTGGAGTATGAAAAATATTGTGCTGTTAATGACTCCCCAGACATGTCTCTTGGGCTGATTAGATGTTGAGGATTGTTGGACCTGGCCCTTTTTGCAGGTTTATTCCCAAACTTTTTGCCTCCTATTTTTCTGACCTGTTTTGTTGGTGTTAGGACTCTGGGCACTTTACCACTGCTGATTAGGGCTAAAGTGCATATGCTCCATGTTTTAATTTGTGATTATGATTGGTTATCCGTGATAGGCCTATTTGATTTACTGGTAAGTCCCTAGTAAAGTGCACTGTATGTGCCCAGGGCCTGTAAATCAAATGCTACTAGTGGGTCTGCAGCACTGGTTGTGCCATGCACAAAAGTAGCCTTTCAAATGTGTCTCAGACCTGCCACTGCAGTGCCTGCGCGCGTGGTTTTTAACTGCCATGTTGACCTGACAAGTGTACCCACTTACCAGGCCCTAACCTTCCCTTTTCCTGCATGTCAGTCACCCTTCAGGTAGGCCCAAGGTACCCCCATGTATGTTAAAGGTAGGACATGTACTGGGGTGCCTTACAAGCCCTGATAGTGAAATACTGTGCATTTCGTTTTTCACTATTGCAAGGGCTAGCTCTTCCATAGGCTATCATTGGAGCTGCATTGTAACATTTACAAGTGTAACTTTCAATTGGGAACAGCTAGAGATTTGGAGTTTAGACTCTCTGGACTCAGAATTTAATACCAAACCTTTTAGTAAAGGTGGTTTTTAAATTGTGTGTTTGAAAAAGCCACTTTTAGAAACTGGGCATTTTCTTCTTTAACCATCTTGTGTACCTATGCCTGTTTGTGTATTCACTGTCTGGTTTTGGAGTGACAGGAGCTGGGGGTGTACATTTACTCTAGACAGTCATAAAGGGGGTTGGGGTGTGTCCTGCCCTTCCTGGGTGATCATAGCCAGGCTGAATAGACTCTTCTGCATTTGGAGTGGTGGGAGGAGTTTTCACTAGCACCTGAATAGGCTGTGTCTGCTCTGCACAATGCTTTCTCCACCTCCTGCATTGTGCCTGGCCTAGACAGGGCGGAACTGGTTCTGGTGTGCAGCAGAGACTTTATTTGTGCTGACTTCAAAGAGAAACCTGGTATAAATATTGGGGTTCTGGCCCCAGAACTTTGAATTTATCTGAACAAAGGAACCTGCCAGGAAGAAGAGCTGGGAGAGCTGTGTGAGGAGCGCTGCCCCTTGATGTGTATGGGGTGGGATGGCCTGCAGGTGCTGCTCCTGTCTTGAGCAGAAAAGGGACTGGACTGTTCTTTTTACCTTTTAAGTATCCCCAAGGGCTTGCTACAAAGCTTGCCTCCTGTTGGAAGTCTCAGGGAAAGATCACTTCTGGATCAAAAGAAACCTGCCAGGAAGAAGAGCTGGAAGAGCTGTGTGAGGAGAGCTGCCCCTTGATGTGCGTGGGCTGGGTTGGCCTACAGTTGCTGCATCTGTCTTGAGCAGGGGAAGGACTGGACTGTTCTTCACCTTAAACAGAAGGAAGCGTGTGGTGAGCACTTTATTTCCTGGTGCCCTGGAGCGCTGTGTACTGCAGCCGTGTCCCTAACGTTTGACCAAAGTAACCGTGTGTTGAGCACTTTGTTTTTGATCTGTAGAGTGCTTCACACCATGCTACAGGAGTGTATGAAGGATTCTGTGCCCGGGGTAGAGGAGCATGTGGTGGCGGGCACCTCTGACCCGCCTTAGGGGAAGCTGTTGTGCATGCCGAGGGGGACCGTGACTCCCCACATCAGGAAGAAATGTGCCATCCCGTGGCACCATATCCTATTCCTGGCAGCCGGGAATCCCGTTCAGCGCGGCCACTCGCAACGACACTGCTGCTGAGGGAATCCAGCACGCGCCAGAGGGAAAGAGCCAATTCCAATGCGGCCCCCCTTTGGAGGTCACGTCGCCTGAGTTAAATCGAAGCGAAGGTCCCGCCAAACAGAGCGCCTAGCCTTGGGAAGAGGCCGCCCATGCTCCAAGGTCCTGACCACCCCTCGGTAGAATGTAAACTCCTACGTAGAGGAGCAGGGGACCTGCCCACGTGATAGCGAGTAAGCGCTAGGGATTTGTTCAGGTCCCCAGAAGTACCATCATATCCCCAAGGATGGGACCTATTTAGCCTACGAAGTGCAATAGTTTTTCAGTAGTTAGGAGGGCTGTGCTGGTTTGGCAGCTGTGCCACTCAGTCACGGACAGCTGCCTTTCTACTACTTGGGGGCATTGGTTTGATTGTTGTAATGCGGGGTGAAATCTCAACAGAGGCCCCCGATTCAATTGTGAAGATCACAGGAAGTACCATATTGTCACTGTAGGCACGCAGATGTCCCTGCGGCCTCCAGTTCATGTCGTGACTTGTCCCCAGAAGGGCTCACCTTACACCACAAGTACAGCATATTATGTGATAGAAGCGCAGGTGCGCTGTCCCTAAGGGTTCTCTGCCATTGTGGGGTATTTACCCTATGTGTTTATGGTGTTACTTGGTCATTTGTGTTAAATGATGCTTTGGGGCATCTATGTGTTTCTCTTCCTAACCTAACTGCTGCATTCTATGCCCTGATGTGTTGATATGTGTCGTTCTATGCCATGCAGTGACAGGGTAACAAGTATTATTTCAGGATCTGCATATTATGAACAGTGGTGATGTCTTGATGATGTGTGCAACATATAAATCTTTACAGTATTGCCCTAACTGTGATGTTATGACAATTGCCTAGTTGGCCAAGTGTTATTGTGATATATGTATGTTGCATTTTTGTCGTTTTGGTCTTGTTTGGTTTAGATAAAGATACTTTATTTTTTTAAACTGGTGCGGTGTCCATTTGTAGTGTTTTCACTGTGTTACTGTGTGGTTATGTACCAATGCTTTACACACTGCCTCTGAGATAAGCCTGTCTGCTTGGGCCAAGCTACTAAGGGGGGTGAGGAGAAGTTATCTAGGTGTGTAACTCCCTTATACTGAATAGAAGGAAGGGTCCCTACTTGGACAAGGTGCATACCTCTGCCAACAAGAGACCCCCATTTCTAACAAGGAGCATTAACCCCTCTCCTCTGCTTTTAGAATACTCTGGCCCCAATTACATTTTGTGGCTCGGCTGATGGTGGCACACCATGGAATGCCTCACCATGTTCCTCAGATACAAAATACTTCAATATGAGAAAACATGCACTCTCTTCCATACATTTGTAAAAAGAGACACAAGAGTACCTAAACCTCCTCCTCTTGTGAGCCTCACCGCAGAACATTTGTCAGTGGCGGAAGGCCCTGTCTAATTATAGTAGAATATACCTGCAGAAAACTTGCTGCAGCACAAGTGATCCACATATGTGTCCTCCCCTGAGATGATTTGTGATACTGTTGTGTTTTTTGGGGTATCCCATCCTGTATCTCACTCTCTTGGACCCAAGAAAGGCTGCTGTAACCTCCTCCAAATTTATGTTGTTTATAACACTCACCTTTCAGTGATGTGTGATTTTACACAAGCCAACCCTGTCAACCAAAATGTTAAATAAAGTTGTTTCAGAAAAAAGAAAATAGCGCTAAATGCTGTGTTACGCTCCATGCATATTTCCACGTAATCTCACATAGTTTTGCTGTAATTTTGCGTTATTACACTTCTGCAAATTATGGAAGTTACTCCCACCTATAGCCATGACTCAGGAGAGGCAAAGCCTAGAGTGGGTCATGATGCCCTTCTTCTCCTTCAAAATTGTACTAAACAGCATATTATACTTTGTGCGCCTGCTTTTATGATTTATGCCATGGCATTTTTTCATGTGTATTCGTTTTAAAAAAGCAATGGGTTTCATTTATGCAGAATTGTAATATCACTTTGCAGAGGCCTCCAGACTATTAGGGGAGTTGTTTCTCTCTTCAAACTAATTATAATATGAAATCTGAGAGACAGTAAACAGTGTTTTTTCATATCAATAATAATAGTATTATAAATCAATATAGTACTAAATTTGAATTTGAACTTTGCACCTTATTATTAAATGTGCAAATGTACATTTATTAGTATAGCTGTGTTAAATAACATGATAACATGTTGTTTGGCTACATTCATTTTGACTCAGATGGCATAAATCAAATATTTTACTGGGTTCCTTGCAGAGCAAAGCTGACACGCACCATTATGACACATTTATGCCTTTCTCCTGTCCTTAAGATATTGTAAGGTTTGATGGAGTCATTCATCTTAAAGGACTCCATTCGAAAACACCTGCTGGATCGGACTGGGACAGAAAATATGCCCGGGCATCAAAATAAAAGTGGCCCTGTTTAGTGAATTAGATAATCAAAAATGCTGCTTTGCTAATTAGGGCAGTTTTGAACTTGTACAGGTACGCTTTATCAGGGCCTTATTATGACTTTGGGGGTGTGGGAGTGGGGCTGCCACGCTGCCGCCCCACTCCAACACTGCCAAAGCCAAAACAGACCGCCCGCCAGATTGCGACTTTTTAAGTCGCTGGTGGGCAGTTCTTTGGCTTTCCGCAATGGGAACGTCAAAGCATGTTCCAGCACAGACCGAAATGCACAATGTTGTGCATTTCATTCTGTGCAGGGACATGGGGCTGCACGCAGACAGGGGGGCACACCATGGTGCCCCTGCATGCACCCCATGGTGTAGGACCCCCTTTGTTTCCTCAGCGCCACACTTTTCATGGCGGTCGCACCGCCATGAAAAGTGCAGCGGTAAGGGAACTCCTAATATGCTTGGCGGGGCCGCAGCGACACTGCCAGCATATTAGGGGCCTCAGACTGCTGCGCCACCACCAGGGATCATGGATCCTTGGCGCAGTAGCGGTCCCGTGGTGGTCTATTTGCCACAGTCCTAATGCGGCGGGCGGACCTCCAGTCTGGCACCATGGGTTCGGTGGTCCATTGGACCGCCAAACTCGAAATAAGGCCCTAAGTGTTTTTCAAGGTATGGATGACTGCATGTAGTTGAGCTTGCTGAAGGCAATGTGTATTTAAATATCAGAGAAATCAACAGTAAAAACCGGCCAAGCATAACATAAAACAATCCCACAAACAGCCAAAAAACGGCGTGTCTGTCGAGCAGTGCCTGATTGACCTATAGGCCAGTCGGACCTTCCACAACTGTCCCATAGGATCATTTAGTAGCAGGGGACAGGCCTACTGAGGAACGAGCAAGGAATATACCACAAAGACTTTAAATGCTATTCAAAGTTATAGGGAGAATAACTTCTCTTCAACTGTGGTGCTTCTTTCCAGACAGCGTTACAGATTTACTTGTCAATAAATCTGGCTTCGAATATAAATTATCCTTTATCTAGACACTGCAGCTCCCGCGGGGCAGAACCAAGATGCTTACGTCCAGGTTTTTGACTCCCCAGTCTCTGATCATTCATAAATATAGTACCAGCTCTATCAGGTCTATGCCAATGAATCATGGTATTATATGACTGCCTGATGGCGGTGAGACGGGCGAAGCGCCAGCGTCCCACGCCGGCCACAGCACTTTACATATTCAAGCCTTGGGCGCCATGAATCCGGGAGCTTCATCAGAGTAGCACTCAATGGCAAGGAATCCCTTGGCGGCACTTGTAAAGATTTGGCACAGGTGATGCACTTCAAAAGTACTCATCCTTACAGCGTGCTTTAGGAATGCATTCTTGCTATTTTCCTTAAACATCTTCTTCTCGGTAAAAACGTGTTAATTTTCCTGTGTGCTGATTCACTAGTTTAAGGCAAAGTGCACTACAATGAGGCGTTTCGTTTATATGTACTTTTTGTAGCTTAAGACAGCACATGTATCGCAGAACTTATCACTGAATGATAGCTACGTTCGTTATTTCATTCGTTTTATCTATATCATTTCAGTCATCTCAGGACCTAACTGCCTCACAGCTATGGGGTTGAAGAGACAGATACCAAAGGAATCAATGTGCTTAAAGCAAGGCCCTCTGAACTAAGGGGCATATTTACGTTCCCTGGCGCATCCCTGCATATCAGCAGGGATGCGCCAGGGAAAATGCGTCATGCAAGTTTACCCTTGCGCCACGTCCGATGCGCCACATTTACAATGCGGCGCATCGTGGCGCAAGGATAAGCAGATGCGTGACGCATCTGCCGGCGGAAGGTTGGCGCAGTGCTGAAGTTGTGTCGCAAGCGCGACGCAACTCCAGCACTGTTCCAACCTTCCCTATCCCTAACATGGTGCGTCAATCCTTACGCCTGCTTGAAGCAGGCGTAAGGATTTGACGCACCAGCGTTGGAAAAGTGACTGCGTGAAATCCTGTAGATTTCACTACGTCACTTTTCCGAGGCGTTCCTGCGCCGGAACGCCCCCCCCTGCGCCGGTACGCCCACATGAAACCTGACGCAGGTTTCATGTGGCGCAGGGGTTTACTACGTGACGCATCTCCATAGATGCGTCACGTTGTAAATATAGCTCAACGCGGCGCATGGTTTGCGTCGCCGCTGCGTCACATGCGTGACGCAACGGCGGCGCAAAAGTGGCGCAAGGGGCTTGTAAATATGCCCCTAAACATTTATTTATGCAAAAACGCGCAGCCCAAAACTCTTTAAATTTGATGCCATTTTGTTGCTACCATCTTAAAACGTTAACCAAACAAGTCACCTTAATCGTTAACAAAATGAGACAGTGAAACATAAATAATTTCTTATAATTTGGGCCTCTGAATTTCTATACTCTCAAGGCAGCATACCTATTGTTTTTTTGTTATAACTGTGTGTTCAAAGAGCACTCGTTTCCCAAACATAACAATATATATATGAGCGTACTTTGGGTTTGTGTGAGTATAGTGGTGCTCATGTCCCCACAGATATTTGTATAGTTGTTGGGATGTTCAAGTGCCCAGGTAGATGATGTGCAAAGATAATCTTAAATCCCTAATGAAATAGTGTAAAACGTTAATATTCAAATTTCTACACAGTGTGTGAAGATAATTATGTTTATGTCCCCACAAGGTATAGTGATGTTCATGTCTCCACAGAGAAAGTATGCGATTATAAAAATGTCCAAGTGCCTACAAAGATGGTGTGAAGGTAATCAAGTTCAATTCCCCACAAAGGTAGTGTGAGGTCATACGGGTGGTTAGGTCCCAACAAAGATTGTGTGTAGTAATAGAGATGTTGACATCCACACTGAGAAAGTTTGTAAAAATAATGTTGTTTACGCCCTAATGAAATAGTGTTTCAAGACAATGTTCAAGCCTCTGCACAGATACAGTGTGAAGATAAGAAAGTTTAAGTTCAAACAGGGATAGTTTGAGATTACAGCATAAAATGTGTATTTGTAAAGCGCACGTTCACCCAGAAAGGCATCTTGGCGCTGAATAACAGATGTTATTGTTACCCAACTCAATCACAAACATGTTATCGACCTCAGAAGGATGAAAGGCTGAGTGGAACCACCAGGATTTTAATCTGTGACCACAAGTTCAAGCACAGGCTCCTTCAGTGGACACATTAGTCCTCTAAGCCACCAGACCTGGCTAGAATATAGGAATGTTTAAGTGCCTTTTGAGATGGTGGGTGAAGGGAAGCATGTTCAAGTCTCACAATGATAGTGTGTGACTAATGTGATGGTAAAGTCTTCACAGAATAGTTTATGGTTATAGGGATGTTCAAGTCCTCACAGTGATAGTGTGTGACTAATGTGATGTTAAATTCCTCACACAAATAGTATGTGGTTATAGAGATGTTCAAGTCCCCACAAAGATAGTGGGTGAAGATAATTGTGTTTAAGCCCTACTGAAACAGTGTTTAAAGACAATGCTCATATACCCACACTGATAGTGTGTGAAGATAATGTGTCCCCACAGATATAGGGTGTGGGTATAAGGATATTCAATTTCCAAGAGATTTAGGGGCTAATTGCGATGTCAGGCGGACTTAAGTCCGCCCAACATCGTCTCGGTCCTGGGACTGACCGACCTCTGGTCTGCGGTCCCGACCACCTAATTAGGATGCGACCAAACACTGTTGGTCGCATTTCTACATTTCCATGTGCAAGCATGCATTACGGCCGTAAACCAGCTGTAATACATGCTCCCATAGGGAAATGGGAGGCGCTGTTGATCCCTGCACCCCGTGGCAGGCACCTAAGGTGCCTGCCACGGGTTGCAGGGATCAACAGGGGGGCACCATAGGTGCCCTTCGGTCCCCAACCGGGGGCCGCGCACCCAAAAGGGCCCTGCTGGGGGCCCCCAAACATGCTTCCATACATGGTTTCCCTGTCGGACAGGCCGGCATGGAAACCATTCTGGAAACCGTGCATCGTAATCCAAAGGGCAGGAAGACCCGCCCTTTGGGATTAGGAGCCGGCTCCGACTGTCCGATGGGTTCCATGAGCCCGTCAGAAGCCAGCCTAAATGAACGTCTGGTTTAGTTTACGGGCCGCATCGTAATCAGCCCCATAGTGTGTGGTATGGTGATGTTGAAGTCTCCAGTGTGTGGGGATAGGGATATTCAAGTCTCCACACAGATAGTGTGTGAAGATAGTGTCTAGATTCTCAGACAGATAGTGTGAAAAGATAATGATGTTCATTTCCAGAGATAATGTTGTTATAGTCACATTCAAATCTCCACATAGATAGTGTGTAATAGTGTGTTATCATAATGATGTTTTTCAATTCACCACAGAGATACAGTGTAAATATAGGTCTGTCCCACAAAACATTGCGTGAGGTGTACAGCCTTTATCCTTCAGCCTTTACCCCACAGAATGTTACCATGCGTGCCTTTACCATGCAGGTCTGTATTTGCTAGGGACAATCTTTTCCCAGTGTTTTTTAAAAAAATGTTAAGAAAAAAATCATGATTCAAGATCTTGGTTCAAATTTGCAAATATATTGTTATTTAATTGTGTGCACAGAACTATGGGGCATATTAGCAAGACCCACGTTAAAATTATCGCCGTTTTAGCGGCAGGAAACTGCCGCTAAAATGGCGATAATGGGCTTGCTAATATGCGTTATAGAATTCCAATAGAAGCCCATGTTAGATGTGCAGGACATCTAACCTGGGCTTCTATTGGAATTCCATAACGCATATTAGCAAGCCCATCATCGCCGTTTTAGCGGCAGTTTCCTGCCGCTAAAATGGCGATAATTTTAACGTGGGTCTTGCTAATATGCCCCTATGTTTATTGGGATTTAAACAGGTGATACCAACCTTGTGGTGACTTACTTTATGATTATTATTTATGAATGAATCCAATCACTGGCACATGGTTACATTTTTCATTTAAAGTGCTATATGCATATTACATGACTTTCTATTAATAAATGAGTTGCTGCACATGTATTAGAGATACACACACAGTGGGTTTTGCTAATAATGTATTTCAAACTAGGAAAGTGTCCTACATCGTTTTCACAGAAAGGCACTCAACACCAGTATTTACCCACTAAGGCCCTCATTAGGAGTGGCCTTTTAATTCCAATGGTGTCAGTAACGCATTTACCAGCCCCATCAGAATTATGAGAGCGGAGAGAGAAGCAGGGAGGTAGGAATAAAATCAGTTTCCCTCGTAATAAGGGCCAGTGTGCTGAAAATGTTAGGTGATAAAGGAACTGGCGCATAAGAAAAACTTAATGTGCTAAAGATCACGCAGTGCTATCAACAACATAGCAATATAAATTGTTTTTTTTTCCTATCAACACAATCACCAGACTACATCTTCTCTGGAAGAATGGTATGTAATGTTAATGAATTTAATGAGATGGCGGGCAACAATAATAATAGAAACATCCTCATCGTGTTGTTGTGCGATAACTGATGACTTACTCTATAGTTATCAATTGACAGTGAATAAATGTAAGGGTAAGTTGCAGTTATAATTATTATACGTTGCTGCACAAAAATCACAGAATAGTCTTTCACAGACAAGTAACATCATCTGTCTATGCGGTCCACATCAAATGAATATTAATTGTAATTGTATTTGTATGTGCATTTATATAGCACTTACTACCCTTGGCGAAGTGTACTGCTGTTGCACAAAGGTAATCTGGAAACATAAAGACTCTTTATCCCAGCATTCATCCCATTTTTCTGTGCCCACATGTTGGTAAAGAAGAAGCCTGCGGCGTCTCAGAAGGAGACAAATTCACAAGCCCAGAATTAAACAATGCATTCAATTGAGGTTTCATGGTTATTGAACTATGCTGCTAGAGCATATCTCTGCCTTTGGAATGGTTTGTGATGGTTATAATTTTAATGCTTATATTGGAATGCTGCACAACAATGGCAATTTTAAATTATCTGCAGTGCAGAGATGGTGAATAATGATATTGGTGTTAAGGTGAAGGTCCACACGGAGATGGTGTTCAGTGACACTGGTGTCAAGGTCCCGCAGAGATAGTGTGTAACGAAAGGTGTTAAGGTCCCCACACAGCTGATATGTAATGACACTGGTGTTAAGTTTCCTGCAGAGATGGTATGTAATGACAACTATGTTGAAGTCCCGCAGAGATTTTGTATAAAGATACTCGTGTGAAGGACCCGCAGACATGGTGTTTAATGTGCTTTGGTGTTAAGATCACTGCAATCATTTTGTGTAGTGTTATTGATGGTAAGGTCCCCATAGAGATGAGGTCTAATGACAATATCTTTAAGGACCAGCAGAGATGGTGTGTAATGACAATGATATTTAGGTGTCAGAAGAGATGGTGTGTAACGAGACTGGTGTAAAGGTCCCACACAGATGATGTCTAATGACACTGGCATTAAGGTCCCTGCAGAAATGATGTGTAATGACACCAGTGTACAAGTACCCACAGAGATGGTGCCCAATAACACGGGTCTTAAGGTCCCTACATGAATGTGTGTAATGACACTGGTTTTAAGATCTCAGAAGAGATGGTGTGTAATGACACCGGTGTTAAGGTCCCCACAGACATGGTGTGTAATGACAATAGTTTTGAGGTCCCTGCGAGATGGTGTTTAACGATACTGGTGTTAAGGTCACCATACAAACGGTATATAATGATTTTGCTGTTAAGGTTCCCACTAATATGGTGCATAAGGATTTTGGTGTTAAGAGCCTTGAAGAAGTGGTGTATAACGATGTTGGTATTAAGGTCCCTGAAAATATATATATTTTTTGTATTTATTTTTAATTGCTCCAATCCACCAAAGGCCGCTTCCAAGTGATTTAGGTTGAGATGGAATGAATAGGAAGTGAGTCGACAACCACAGCAATAATTTTAAACCAAATATGAAGATAACAAATCATAACAATTGGTCAACCCCAGAAAGAAATAATAGAGAGTTCACCCTACGAGGCTGGCAGGGCCTGATTTTAGGTATTAATTAGTCTGAGTTGATGTACAATGACATTGGTGATGAGGTCCCCATAGAAATGGTGTGTAATGATATTGACATCCTCTGATACAAAAACTCTACGAAGCCGGCATAGAGGGGACTGCTCTAGACTGGATCACATCCTACCTTCACAACAGAATTAATGTCATCCATACCCCCCCCCTTTCTCATCCAAACCGTACCTTATAAAAGCAGGGGTCCCAAAAGGCTCTATCATCTCGCCCATGCTTTTCAACATCTACATGAAGTCATTACAGACACTCATCAATCAATTTCACCTTACATGCTATAACTATGCAGATGACATACAAATACTCCTTCAACTGGAATGCCCCAATGACATTGGAAAGTCAACAATTTTCAGTTGTCTCAGAGCCATGGATCAATAGATGACGTGGAGCCATCTCAAATTCAGTGCTTCCAAAACAGAAATACTCATGTGTGGCGACATTAAAAATTATGACCCCCCCTCGCCGCCTGGCCTGATAATCTGGGAATACCGCCTAAAGTATCAAAGGAAGTACGAAACTTCGGTATGACCATGGACTCCAAGCTATCAATGAATCCCTAAGTGGATAAACTAGCAAGATCAAGCTTTGTTACTATAAAAACTCTGCGATGAATCTTCCCCATCTGGGATTTCCACACAAAGTACAGGGTATCATCTCTCTTGTTCTGTCCAAACTCGATTACGCTAATAGCCTCTACCATGGATCACCTTTAATGAGTATGAAAAGACTACAATGGATTCAGAACTAGTCTGCCTGGGTTCACTGACAGAATATCGATCTAAGAAACATAGAAGTAAAAAATATAGATGAAAAAATACACAATGCAAAAATATCGACTCCCTATACTTAAACAGGTAAGAACAAAAATAGCAAACATAAAATATCGATGTAAAAAATATAGTTGTACACACATTTTTTTTTTTTTTTTATGAAACATTTTATTGGCATCTTATATTAACCCCTTTACCGCGGCGAACATTCCACGCCGGTGCGGCACTTCAAAGGAGTGGGCGGGACCGCGTCGGCCAACGGACGTGCGCAGCACTACCGAGGTAGTGCTCGCGTCGGCCGTTGGCCGACGAACGCAGCGAAGGGGTTAAAGAACAATCGATACAGCAGTGGGATATTTGGTAGCATATACATGGTATGGCATATCCTATTATACTGTTGTAGTGTACATTTTACATTGATCAGTAAGTATCATCTCTCATCCATTTACTACATATCTGCAGGGAGTCACACTACACACCACAGTGTTCCCGTCCCAGCTGTTCAGTCACTATCCTCCGATATGGGTTCTTCATATGGGGGTTCGCAGATATTGCCCCGGAATGTGTTCCATCTTCCCCACACCCGGGTCCATTTTTGGGGGCATCCCCGATGGATAAAAACTGATTTCTCAGTTATCATTGCACTGTCCATATCACGACACCACTGTCGATAGTTAGGGGTCATTCTTGAGCCCCATTGCTGCGCTATATTACGCTTCGCCAATGCCATGCCCAGTGCTACCCAGTCTTGAGCCGCATGGTTGAGATCTGTAGGTTCCCAAATGTTGAGCAAACATCTCTTTGGTTCCGGTTGAACCGGCAATATCGATTTTATATATATATATATATATATATATATATATATATATATATATATATATATATATATATATATATAATAAAATAATAAATATTAAATAAGTTAAATAATAAAATTAATATAAATAAAGTAGATTTAATATAAATTTTAACAAATATAACAAATAAACTTAATTAAAAAAGTTAAACACACATACATAATAATTTATATATATATATATATATATATTTACTTTAAAACAATTAATAAACTATTAATGTTTTTTTTTAAATAATTTTAAAACTGTAAAAACATTTACATATATATATATTTATATATATATGTACAATAAAATAAAATCTAATAAAAAAACACATTCTATTATGAAGTAAAACATTAAACCATTTGAACATCTTCAAACTTAAATTTCCCACTCCAGTGAGTGCAACAGTAGGGAAAGAGTTGGATAGCGGAGGGGTAAAAATTAGTATTCCCACTCCAGTGAGTGCAACAGTAGGGAAAGTGTTGGATAGCGGAGGGGTGAGAATTACTATTCTCACTCCAGTGAGTGCAACAGTACGGAAAGTGTTGGCTAGCAGAAGGGTAAAAATTACTATTCTCACTCCAGTCAGTGCAACAGTAGGGAAATTGTTGCATAGCGGAGGGGTAAAAATTACTATTCCCACTCCAATTTTTGCAACAGTAAGGAAAGTGTTGGATAGCGGAGGAGTAAAAACTACTATTCCCACTCCAGTGAGTGCAACAGTATGGAAAGTGTTGGATTGCGGAGGGGTAACAGTTAATATTCTCACTCCAGTCAGTTCATGATTAAAAACAAACAAAATATTAACAACAAAAATATTTAAAAAACAAAATAAATTACAAAATATATAAATGTGTTAAAAATTAAAATACAAATATATTTAATATTAAAAAAATTAAAAAAACATATAATTTTAAATACATATGACAAATACCTACAAATATTATATTAAATAAAATACAAAATATTTTACAATAATAGTAGGGAAAGTGTTGGATAGCACAGGGGTAAAAATTACTATTCCCACTCCAGTCAGTGCAACAGTAGGGAAATTGTTGGATAGCGGAGGGATAAAATTAGTATTCCCACTCCAATTTGTGTAACAGTAGGGAAAGTGTTGGATAGCGGAGGGGTAAAAATCACTATTCCCACTACAGTGAGTGCAACAGTAGGGAAAGTGTTGGATTGTGGAGGGGTAACAATTAATATTCTCACTCCAGTCAGTTCAAGATTAACCCCTTCGCTGCTAGGCCTTTTCCCCTCCTGTGCTAAGCCTTTTTTTGGCTATTTGGGGTAGTGCGCGCTTAGGCCCCTGTAACTCTTTGACCACATAAGGTATCCATGCCAAATTTGCGTCCTTTTTTTCTAACATCATGGGGATTGTAAAGGTACCCAGGGTTTGTGGATTCCCCTGGAGGGGACCCAGAAATTAGTCAAAATACAGCTAAATTTAGTTTTTTTGGGAAAAATGCGAAAAAAGGGCTACAGATGAAAGCGTCTTGATTTTTCCCTGCAAATGGCATCAAAAAAGGGGTTGTGGTGCTGAAATCACCATATTCCCAGCTTTCAGGGACAAGCAGACTTTTGTCAGAAAACCAACTTTTTTTACACAGTTTTGGCATTTTTCTGGGACATAGCCTATTTTTGCTATTTTTTGTGCTTCCAACCTCCTTCCAGTTAATGGTAGAAATGGGTATGAAACCAATAATGGATCCTGGAAAGCCATACATTTATGAAAAGTAGACAAAATTCTGAATTCAGCAAGGGGTCATTTGTGTAGATCCTTAAAGTTTTCCTTATAAAAACTAACAGTTAAATAAAGGAAAAATTGAAAATTAGTTGAAAAAACAGCCATTTGTGTCAACGTTTTCACCTGTAACTTCTTCTAATTATGACAGCTATTTGAAGGCAATATACCGTTATATCCGCTGGACCTTTCTGGTTGTGGGGATATATAGGACTTGTAGGTTCACCAAGAACCCGAGGAACCCAGAGCCAATAATTGAGCAGCATCTTGCAATGGTTTTTTATTATGTACCGGGTATATAGCAATTATTTTGGGAAAATGTATACATGGAAAAATTGTTATGAAAGACACCTATGTATTTCTGAAATGGGAACAAAATGTAGATTTTAGAAACAGTAGATATTTGCACATTTCCGAAATTGGGAGTACCCATACTAGCATGAGAATTATAGGTCATTTTTCAAAATGACTTATTTTTTACACATTGTCTTTCATTTGGAAGGCAGAAATGCATTGAACGTCAATAGGTAATAACAGTTGCTCTACAATTCTGTGTTACCCTAAGTCTCCAGATAAAAATGGTTCCTCACTTGTGTGGGTAGCCCTTGTGCCCACAACAGGAAATGGCTCAAAATGCAACGTGGACGTACCACATTTTCACAATGAAAAATTACCCTTTTTTTGCAAAGTGCCTAGGTGTAGTTTTTGAACCCTAGCTCTGCCGGCACCTAGGGAAACCTAGCAAACCTATACATTTTTGAAAACTAGACACCCAGGGGAATCCAGGATGGGGTGACTTGACTGCCTCCCACCAGGTTCTGTTACCCAGAATCCCTTGCAAACATAAAAAATTGTCAAAAAAACACATTTTCTCCACATTTCTGTGGTGGAAAGTTCTGGAATCTGCGTGGATCCACAAATTTCCACCCACCCCGCGTTCCCCAAAGTCTTATGAGAAAAATGGTACCTCACTTGTGTGGGTCGGCCTAGGGCCTGCGACAGGAAACGGCGCAAAACGCAACGTGGTCACACCTCAATTTCGCAGTGAAAAATGACCCTTTTTTGGCAAAGTGCCTAGCTGTAGTTTTTTAACCCTAGCTCTGCCGGCACCTAGGTAAACCTAGCAAACCTATACATTTTTGAAAACTAGACACCCAGGGGAATCCAGGATGGGGTGACTTGACTTCCTCCCACCAGGTTCTGTTACCCAGAATCCCTTGCAAACATAAAAAATTGTCAAAAAAAACACATTTTCCCCACATTTCTGTGGTGGAAAGTTCTGGAATCTGCGTGGAACCACAAATTTCCACCCACCCCGCGTTCCCCAAAGTCTTACGAGAAAAATGGTACCTCACTTGTGTGGGTCGGCCTAGTGCCTGCGACAGGAAACGGCGCAAAACGCAACGTGGTCACACCTCAATTTCGCAGTGAAAAATGACCCTTTTTTGGCAAAGTGCCTAGCTGTAGTTTTTGAACCCTAGCTCTACCGGCACCTAGGGAAACCTAGCAAACCTATACATTTTTGAAAACTAGACACCCAGGGGAATCCAGGATGGGGTGACTTGACTGCCTCCCACCAGGTTCTGTTACCCAGAATCCCTTGCAAACATAAACAATTGTCAAAAAAACCACATTTTCCCCACATTTCTGTGGTGGAAAGTTCTGGAATCTGCGTGGATCCACAAATTTCCACCCACCCCGCGTTCCCCAAAGTCTTACGAGAAAAATGGTACCTCACTTGTGTGGGTCGGCCTAGTGCCTGCGACAGGAAACTGCGCAAAACGCAACGTGGTCACACCTCAATTTCGCAGTGAAAAATGACAATTTTTTTGGCAAAGTGCCTAGCTGTAGTTTTTGAACCCTAGCTCTGCCGGCACCTAGGGAAACCTAGCAAACCTATACATTTTTGAAAACTAGACACCCAGGGGAATCCAGGATGGGGTGACTGGACTGCCTCCCACCAGGTTCTGTTACCCAGAATCCCTTGCAAACCTAAAACATTATCCAAAAAAACACATTTTCCCCACATTTCTGTGGTGGAAAGTTCTGGAATCTGCGTGGCTCCACAAATTTCCACCCACCCCGCGTTCCCCAAAGTCTTATGAGAAAAATGGCACCTCACTTGTGTGGGTCGGCCTAGTGCCCGCGACAGGAAACGGCGCAAAACGCAACGTGGTCACACCTCAATTTCGCAGTGAAAAATGACCCTTTTTTTGCAAAGTGCCTAGCTGTAGTTTTTGAACCCTACCTCTGCCGGCACCTAGGGAAACCTAGCAAACCTATACATTTTTGAAAACTAG
The DNA here is from genome assembly GCA_963921515.1 of Calotriton arnoldi. Lineage (NCBI taxonomy): Eukaryota > Metazoa > Chordata > Amphibia > Caudata > Salamandridae > Calotriton > Calotriton arnoldi. Next base: position 130,634 of record CAWUFW010020238.1, on the reverse strand, counting down.
ATACCCAGGGGAATCCAGGATGGGGTGCCTGGACTGCCTCCCACCAGGTTCTGTTACCCAGAATCCCATGCAAACATAACAAATTGTCAAAAAAACCACATTTTCCCCACATTTCTGTGGTGGAAAGTTCTGGAATCTGCGTGGATCCACAAATTTCCACCCACCCCGCGTTCCCCAAAGTCTTACGAGAAAAATGGTACCTCACTTGTGTGGGTCGGACTAGTGCCTGCAACAGGAAACGGCGCAAAACGCAACGTGGTCACACCTCAATTTCGCAGTGAAAAATGACCCTTTTTTGGCAAAGTGCCTAGCTGTAGTTTTTTAACCCTACCTCTGCCGGCACCTAGGGAAACCTAGCAAACCTATACATTTTTGAAAACTAGACACCCAGGGTAATCCAGGATGGGGTGAGTTGACTGCCTCCCACCAGGTTCTGTTACCCAGAATCCCTTGCAAACATAAACAATTGTCAAAAAAAACACATTTTCCCCACATTTCTGTGGTGGAAAGTTCTGGAATCTGCGTGGATCCACAAATTTCCACCCACCCCGCGTTCCCCAAAGTCTTACGAGAAAAATGGTACCTCACTTGTGTGGGTCGGCCTAGTGCCTGCGACAGGAAACGGTGCAAAACGCAACGTGGTCACACCTCAATTTCGCAGTGAAAAATGACCCTTTTTTGGCAAAGTGCCTAGCTGTAGTTTTTTAACCCTACCTCTGCCGGCACCTAGGGAAACCTAGCAAACCTATACATTTTTGAAAACTAGACACCCAGGGGAATCCAGGATGAGGTGACTGGACTGCCTCCCACCAGGTTCTGTTACCCAGAATCCCTTGCAAACCTAAACAATTGTCAAAAAAACCACATTTTCCCCACATTTCTGTGATGGAAAGTTCTGGAATCTGCGTGGATCCACAAATTTCCACCCACCCCGCGTTCCCCAAAGTATTACGAGAAAAATGGTTCCTCACTTGTGTGGGTCGGCCTAGTGCCTGTGACAGGAAACGGCGCAAAACGCAACGTGGTCACACCTCAATTTCGCAGTGAAAAATGACCCTTTTTTGGCAAAGTGCCTAGCTGTAGTTTTTGAACCCTAGCTCTGACGGCACCTAGGGAAACCTAGCAAACCTATACATTTTTGAAAACTAGACACCCAGGGGAATCCAGGATGGGGTGACTGGACTGCCTCCCACCAGGTTCTGTTACCCAGAATCCCTTGCAAACCTAAAAAATTGTCAAAAAAACCCACATTTTCCCCACATTTCTGTGGTGGAAAGTTCTGGAATCTGCGTGGATCCACAAATTTCAACCCACCCCGCGTTCCCCAAAGTCTTACGAGAAAAATGGTACCTCACTTGTGTGGGTCGGCCTAGTGCCTACGACAGGAAACGGCGCAAAACGCAACGTGGTCACACCTCAATTTCGCAGTGAAAAATGACCCTTTTTTGGCAAAGTGCCTAGCTGTAGTTTTTAACCCTACCTCTGCCGGCACCTAGGGAAACCTAGCAAACCTATACATTTTTGAAAACTAGACACCCAGGGGAATCCAGGATGGGGTGACTTGACTGCCTCCCACCAGGTTCTGTTACCCAGAATCCCTTGCAAACATAAAAAATTGTCAAAAAAACCACATTTTCCCCACATTTCTGTGGTGGAAAGTTCTGGAATCTGCGTGGATCCACAAATTTCCACCCACCCCGCGTTCCCCAAAGTATTACGAGAACAATGGTACCTCACTTGTGTGGGTCGGCCTAGTGCCTGCGACAGGAAACGGCGCAAAACGCAACGTGGTCACACCTCAATTTTGCAGTGAAAAATGACCCTTTTTTGGCAAAGTGCCCAGCTGTAGTTTGTGAACCCTAGCTCTGCTGGCACCTTGGGAAACCTACCAAACACACACATTTCTGAAAAGTAGACACCCGGGGGCTTCCAGGGAGGTATGGCTTGCGTGGATCCCCCAACGTTTCCTTACCCAGAATCCCCTGCAAACCTCAATTTTAGCTGAAAAAATCACTTTTTTCACACATTTTTGTGTGGGAAAGTGTGGCATCACTGGCCTCACACAAATTTCCTACCACCCAGCGTTCCCCAGGTCTCCCGATAAAATGGTGCCTCACTTGTGTGGGAGGCCCAAGTACCGCGACAGGCAAGGGCCCACAACGTATTGAGGCGACCTCAAAATGGCCTTTCACAAAACCACCTGGTTTTGCAAGGGGCTCACCTGGGTTTTTGGCCCCGTGCTCAGCGGCCATCTAGGGAAACCTACCAAACCCACACATTTCTGAAAAGTAGACACCCGGGGGCTTCCAGGGAGGTATGGCTTGCGTGGATCCCCCAACGTTTCCTTACCCAGAATCCCATGCAAACCTCAATTTTAGCTGAAAAAATCACTTTTTTCACACATTTTTGTGTGGGAAAGTGTGGCATCACTGGCCTCACACAAATTTCCTACCACCCAGCGTTCCCCCAGGTCTCCCGATAAAAATGGTGCCTCACTTGTGTGGGAGGCCCAAGTACCGCGACAGGCAGGGCCCACAACGTAGTGAGGCGACCTCAAAATGGCCTTTCACAAAACCACCTGGTTTTGCAAGGGGAGTCACCTGGGTTTTTGGCCCCGTGCTCGGCGGCCATCTAGGAAACCTACCAAACCCACACATTTCTGAAAAGTAGACACCCGGGGGCTTCCAGGGAGGTATGGCTTGCGTGGATCCCCCAACCTTTCCTTACCCAGAATCCCCTGCAAACCTCAATTTTAGCTGAAAAAATCACTTTTTTCACACATTTTGTGTGGGAAAGTGTGGCATCACTGGCCTCACACAAATTTCCTACCACCCAGCGTTCCCCCAGGTCTCCCGATAAAAATGGTGCCTCACTTGTGTGGGAGGCCCAAGTACCCGCGACAGGCAAGGGCCCAAAAATGTTTTGATAGGCAATGTTGATGTTGCCTCAAAACGTTTTGTGTCCTTGCATGTCGCGGGTACTTGGGCCTCCCACACAAGTGAGGCACCATTTTTATCAGGAGACCTGGGGAACGCTGGGTGGTAGGAAATTTGTGTGAGGCCAGTGATGCCACACTTTCCCACACAAAAATGTGTGAAAAAAGTGATTTTTTCAGCTAAAATTGAAGTTTGCAGGGGATTCTGGGTAAGGAAACGTTGGGGGATCCACGCAAGCCATACCTCCCTGGAAGCCCCCGGGTGTCTACTTTTCAGAAATGTGTGGGTTTGGTAGGTTTCCTAGATGGCCGCCGAGCACGGGCCAAAACCCAGGTGACTCCCTGCAAAACCAGGTGGTTTTGAGATAGGCAATTTTGAGGTCGCCTCACTACGTTGTGGGCCCTTGCCTGTCGCGGGTACTTGGGCCTCTCACACAAGTGAGGCACCATGTTTATCGGGAGACCTGGGGGAACGCTGGGTGGTAGGAAATTTGTGTGAGGCCAGTGATACCACACTTTCCCACACAAAAATGTGTGAAAAAAGTGATTTTTTCAGCTAAAATTGAGGTTTGCAGGGGATTCTGGGTAAGGAAACGTTGGGGGATCCACGCAAGCCATACCTCCCTGGAAGCCCCGGGTGTCTACTTTTCAGAAATGTGTGGGTTTGGTAGGTTTCCCTAGATGGCCGCTGAGCACAGGGCCAAAAACCCAGGTGACCTCCCTTGCAAAACCAGGTGGTTTTGAGATAGGCAATTTTGAGGTTGCCTCACTACGTTGTGGGCCCTTGCCTGTCACGGGTACTTGGGCCTCCCACACAAGTGAGGCACCATTTTATCGGGAGACCTGGGGGAACGCTGGGTGGTAGGAAATTTGTGTGAGGCCAGTGATGCCACACTTTCCCACACAAAAATGTGTGAAAAAAGTGATTTTTTCAGCTAAAATTGAGGTTTGCAGGGGATTCTGCGTAAGGAAACGTTGGGGATCCACGCAAGCCATACCTCCCTGAAGCCCCTGGTGTCTACTTTTCAGAAATGTGTGGGTTTGGTAGGTTTCCCTAGATGGCCGCCGAGCACAGGGCCAAAACCCAGGTGACTCCCCTTGCAAAACCAGGTGGTTTTGTGAAAGGCCATTTTGAGGTCGCCTCAATACGTTGTGGGCCCTTGCCTGTCGCGGGTACTTGGGCCTCCCACACAAGTGAGGCACAATTTTTATCGGGAGACCTGGGGGAACGCTGGGTGGTAGGAAATTTGTGTGAGGCCAGTGATGCCACACTTTCCCACACAAAAATGTGTGAAAAAAAGTGATTTTTTCAGCTAAAATTGAGGTTTGCAGGGGATTCTGGGTAAGGAAACGTTGGGGGATCCACGCAAGCCATACCTCCCTGGAAGCCCCCGGGTGTCTACTTTTCAGAAATGTGTGGGTTTGGTAGGTTTCCCTAGATGGCCGCCGAGCACGGGGCCAAAAACCCAGGTGACCCCCTTGCAAAACCAGGTGGTTTTGAGATAGGCAATTTTGAGGTCGCCTCACTACGTTGTGGGCCCTTGCCTGCCGCGGGTACTTGGGCCTCCCACACAAGTGAGGCACCATGTTTATCGGGAGACCTGGGGGAACGCTGGGTGGTAGGAAATTTGTGTGAGGCCAGTGATGCCACACTTTCCCACACAAAAATGTGTGAAAAAAGTGATTTTTTTCAGCTAAAATTGAGGTTTGCAGGGGATTCTGGGTAAGGAAAAGTTGGGGGATCCATGCAAGCCATACCTCCCTGGAAGCCCCCGGGTGTCTACTTTTCAGAAATGTGTGGGTTTGGTAGGTTTCCCTAGATGGCCGCCGAGCACGGGGCCAAAACCCAGGTGACCCCCTTGCAAAACCAGGTGGTTTTGAGATAGGCAATTTTGAGGTCGCCTCACTACGTTGTGGGCCCTTGCCTGTCGCGGGTACTTGGGCCTCCCACACAAGTGAGGCACCATTTTTATCGGGAGACCTGGGGGAACGCTGGGTGGTAGGAAATTTGTGTGAGGCCAGTGATGCCACACTTTCCCACACAAAAATGTGTGACAAAAGTGATTTTTTCAGCTAAAATTGAGGTTTGCAGGGGATTCTGGGTAAGGAAACGTTGGGGGATCCACGCAAGCCATACCTCCCTGGAAGCCCCCGGGTGTCTACTTTTCAGAAATGTGTGGCGTTTGGTAGGTTTCCCTAGATGGCCGCCGAGCACGGGGCCAAAAACCCAGGTGACCCCCCTTGCAAAACCAGGTGGTTTTGAGATAGGCAATTTTGAGGTTGCCTCACTACGTTGTGGGCCCTTGCCTGTCGCGGATACTTGGGCCTCCCACACAAGTGAGGCACCATTTTTATCGGGAGACCTGGGGGAACGCTGGGTGGTAGGAAATTTGTGTGAGGCCAGTGATGCCACACTTTCCCACACAAAAATGTGTGAAAAAAGTGATTTTTTCGGCTAAAATTGAGGTTTGCAGGGGATTCTGGGTAAGGAAACGTTGGGGGATCCACGCAAGCCATACCTCCCTGGAAGCCCCCGGGTGTCTACTTTTCAGAAATGTGTGGGTTTGGTAGGTTTCCCTAGATGGCCGCCGAGCACAGGGCCAAAAACCCAGGTGACCCCCCTTGCAAAACCAGGTGGTTTTGAGATAGGCAATTTTGAGGTTGCCTCACTACGTTGTGGGCCCTTGCCTGTCACGGGTACTTGGGCCTCCCACACAAGTGAGGCACCATTTTTATCGGGAGACCTGGGGGAACGCTGGGTGGTAGGAAATTTGTGTGAGGCCAGTGATGCCACACTTTCCCACACAAAAATGTGTGAAAAAAGTGATTTTTTCAGCTAAAATTGAGGTTTGCAGGGGATTCTGGGTAAGGAAACTTTGGGGGATCCACGCAAGCCATACCTCCCTGGAAGCCCCGGGTGTCTACTTTTCAGAAATGTGTGGGTTTGGTAGGTTTCCTAGATGGCCGCCGAGCACAGGGCCAAAACCCAGGTGACCCCCTTGCAAAACCAGGTGGTTTTGTGAAAGGCCATTTTGAGGTCGCCTCAATACGTTGTGGGCCCTTGCCTGTCACGGGTACTTGGGCCTCCCACACAAGTGAGGCACCATTTTTATCGGGAGACCTGGGGGAACGCTGGGTGGTAGGAAATTTGTGTGAGGCCAGTGATGCCACACTTTCCCACACAAAAATGTGTGAAAAAAGTGATTTATTCAGCTAAAATTGAGGTTTGCAGGGGATTCTGGGTAAGGAAACGTTGGGGGATCCACGCAAGCCATACCTCCCTGGAAGCCCCCAGGTGTCTACTTTACAGAAATGTGTGGGTTTGGTAGGTTTCCCTAGATGGCCGCCGAGCACAGGGCCAAAAACCCAGGTGACCCCCCTTGCAAAACCAGGTGGTTTTGTGAAAGGCCATTTTGAGGTCGCCTCAATACGTTGTGGGCCCTTGCCTGTCGCGGGTACTTGGGCCTCCCACACAAGTGAGGCACAATTTTTATCGGGAGACCTGGGGGAACGCTGGGTGGTAGGAAATTTGTGTGAGGACAGTGATGCCACACTTTCCCACACAAAAATGTGTGAAAAAGTGATTTTTTCAGCTAAAATTGAGGTTTGCAGGGGATTCTGGGTAAGGAAACGTTGGGGGATCCACGCAAGCCATACCTCCCTGGAAGCCCCCGGGTGTCTACTTTTCAGAAATGTGTGGGTTTGGTAGGTTTCCCTAGATGGTCGCCGAGCACGGGGCCAAAAACCCAGGTGACCCCCCTTGCAAAACCAGGTGGTTTTGTGAAAGGCCATTTTGAGGTCGCCTCAATACGTTGTGGGCCCTTGCCTGTCGCGGGTACTTGGGCCTCCCACACAAGTGAGGCACCATTTTTATCGGGAGACCTGGGGGAACGCTGGGTGGTAGGAAATTTGTGTGAGGCCAGTGATGCCACACTTTCCCACACAAAAATGTGTGAAAAAAGTGATTTTTTCAGCTAAAATTGAGGTTTGCAGGGGATTCTGGGTAAGGAAACGTTGGGGGATCCACGCAAGCCATACCTCCCTGGAAGCCCCCGGGTGTCTACTTTTCTATGTGTGGGTTTGGTAGGTTTCCCTATGTGGCCGCCGAGCCCCGGGCCAAAAACCCAGGTGACCCCCCTTGCAAAACCAGGTCATTTTGAGATAATGTGTTGTTTATTTCTGCAGCGTGCAAATTTTGGCACAATATTGCAAGGAAAATGTGACAGACATTTTGAGGTTTGCAGGACATTGTGGGTACCATAACTTGTTGGGATCCACAAGAGAGATATCACCATGTACTCCCATGGGTGTTTCGTTTACGACAATATCTACAGTTGGTAGGTTATTCTTAGACGGAATGTACACCTTGGCAGACAGACTAAAAAGACAAAGATTACTGCACAGCCATCTATTCCTCAAGCACACACACATACTGGTTGGATTAGGCACGAGGGCAAGTGATGGTTCAGTATATACAATTTTATTAACAAGAGATTTCACAAAAATGAAATGCACTGTCAATAATTGAAAGGACAAAAACGGAACCAGTGACTCGCAGCTCGTGAGCTGTAAAGCCACGTCAAGGCCCCAACCGCTTTACAGGCCATTCACACACCTTTCATACGTGATACACACAAGACCATTCACACCCCCAGGCACGAAACAAACACATTACAACATTCACAAAAAGGGACAAGGTACACCCTGCTTGAGAAAGACAAAAAAAAAATATTACTGCACAGCCATCTAATCCTCAAGCACACACACACATACTGGTTGGATTTGGCACGAGGGTGAGTGATGGTTCAGTATATACAATTGTATTAACAAGTGATTTCACAAAAATGAAATGCACTGTTAATAATTGAAAGGACGAGAAACTGAACCATTGACTCACAGCTCGTGAGCTGTAAAGCCACGACAAGGCACCAACCTCTTTACAGGCCATTCATACACCTTTCATACGTGTGACAAATACAAAACCATTCACACCACCAGCCGCGGGCCCATCACATTACAACACTCACACCAGCAGACAGCGCCATTCAAGGGCCCATCACTTTCACACGCCCACATTCCTAACACAGAAACCACACAAGCTGATGGATTGCGTGGAGTGTCGCTCGGCTAGCAGTGTGTGCAGTGACCAGCAGCAAGTCACTACTCACACACTGCCAGCCGAGCGCCAGTCCACGCACACCGCCAGCCAAGCGCCACTCCACGCACACCGCCAGCCAAGCGCCACTCCACGTACACCGCCAGCCAAGCGCCACTCCACGCACACCGCCAGCCTAGCGCCACTCCACGCACACCGCCAGCCTAGCGCCACTCCACGCACACCGCCAGCCTAGCGCCACTCCATGCACACCGCCAGCCTAGCGCCACTCCACGCACACCGCCAGCCAAGCACCACTCCATGCACACCGCCAGCCAAGAGCCACTCCCCGCACACCGCCAGCCAAGCGCCACTCCACGCACACCGCCAGCCAAGCACCAGCCTACACACACCACCATCACATTTAGGATTTTTTTATACAAAAAAGAAAACACAAACAAATTGCAAATAGATACAAATCTACTAACACAAAATCAGAAACTAAATACATTGCACTAATGCCAACCTTGAAACAGAACAACAATTCTTAAACATTACAGACCAGGCAGTTCACTTTACCACTCATGGTTGCTCCCAATAATTCTTTTGCTTGTGGTACGCTCTATAACAAGCAGGCACACACAGCCCAGGGTTAGAAGGACACTCAGGGCAGTACATACGAGTCTCCTTCCGCGTACCTCTTCGCCAACAGACTTTACATCTCCTAGTGGGAAAGTCTTTTGAGGGTGTAGGAGGAATGTGATCAGGAAAGTGGCGATCTTTCAATTGAGCCACATCCTCCACCACTCCAACTCTAGGAACACTTGCCTGTTCCACAACAACAAGGCTGCCTATGACAGACTCCTGAAACTGAACAAAAGTCAACTTTGACGCAGGAGAACACTCCTTAAACACAACAAAAGCATTGAAAGTTGCTAAATTGAAGAGATGGATGGCCAACTTCTTATACCAAATGTAAGCCTTACGAATAGCAGTGTAAGGTTCCAACCTCTGATCTACTCTATCAACACCACCCATGTGCTTATTGTAGTCTAAAATGCACACAGGTTTGCGCACTTCAGCAATCTGACCCCAAACAGCCACAGGTGAAGTACTCTCATCATGGATGGTAGTCAGCATGTACACATCCCTCCTGTCCACAAATTTCACAGCTAGCAGTTCCTCACTACGCAAGGCACTGCACTGTCCCCTCTGAAGTTTTTTGCAAATCAGCTCTTTTGGATAACCTTTACGGTTAGAGCGGATTGTGCCACAAGCAAAAGTGTCCACTTTGAACAATTCCTTAAACAATTGCACAGCAGTGTAGAAGTTATCAAGGTACAAATGGTGGCCTCTGTTAAACAGTCCTCTAGCAAGATCCCACACAATTTTCTCTGAAACTCCAAAAGTGGACGGACAACCAGGGGGGTCAATAGTGGAATCCCTACCAGTGTACACTCGCAAATTAAAAACATATCCTGTCCTACTCTCAGACAACATATACAGCTTAATTCCATAGCGTGCCCTCTTGCTAGGAATGTACTGCCTAAAAACCAAACGGCCCTTGAACAGGACCAAAGACTCATCAATAGATATTTCTTTCCCTGGAGTATAGATCTCTGAAAATCGATCTACAAAGTGATCAAGAACAGGCCGAATCTTAAAAAGACGGTCACATTCAGGGTGATCTCGTGGCAACGCCAAACCATTATCAACAAAATGCAGCATCCGAAGCAAAAGTACATACCGATCACGAGTCATAACTGCAGGAAATATGGCCGTTGCCGTCAAGGGACTGGTAGACCAATATGAACCCATGGACGGCTTCCTTATCAAACCCATCAAAAAAGTCAAACCCAAAAACTTCTTCATCTCTTCCAGATTTGTGGGACTCCACCGGGTAGCTCTAGAATGGGGCCTAAGTCTGGCACTGTTGTCCCTCAAAAACTGTTCAGCATACAAATTAGTCTGCTCAACAATCTCACCCAAAAATACATCTTCCATAAACAACTGAAAATACTGTATAGGCAAATAATGTTCACAATCCACTCTACACCCTGCATAACCACTAAAGGCAGGCAACACCGGCTGCACCATGTTTGGATCAACCCAGAGTCCAGCACTTCCAGTAGGAAGCCTAGCAGCCCCAGGCTGCAATCCAGATGCCTCTTGCACCATCGGCACAGTAGTATCCTCCTCTAAATCAGGCACTTCATCTGCACTGAGAGTACCTTCATCATCCGATGATTCCATGTGGAGAGAAAACTCACTGCCTGAATCTTCCCCTCCCTCCTCTCCCTCAGACGCACTGTCAGTCTCATAATCCTGCTCAGAGGAAGATTCAAGAAGCAAACCAACCACCTGCTGAGCAGTCATTCTACGGCTAGCCATAATGCTTACTAATAAAGGTTACTTGTCAAACAAGTCAACAACAACAAACCCTTTGTAAAAAAAGAAATAAACTAAATGTAGCTTTATCACAAAGACCTATGTACTCCAACACTATACCACTCACGTGACAGAAGCAGCTAGACTCACCACCACCTACTCTGTACAGACACAGTAAGGATCAACAATATCCCACTAAAAAAGAAGAAGAAAAAAAATTACACATAAGACAATGCAAAACATCGCAAAGAATTTCATGCTCTGAACACTAACAAATATGCTGCCATTATGGCACCACTTACAAAAAAATTCATTCATGCATGACAATAATACTCATTTGGAGTACACACAACAAAAATATTTTTCTTACCAAATAAATGCAATTACGCAAAACTGCAGAACCACCACTGCCGAAACCGCAAACAGGAATCAAAAGCTTTACACTAGAATAAAAAGGAGAAAAAAAACATTACAATCACATATGCAAATAATGCACCAGTCCACACACAATCCACCAGCCAAGCTAAGGGGTAGGTGGGCCTAACAGTATAAATAAAATATTCACCCCCGTAAAAGGGAGCAACCCTTGCCCTTTTGGCCACTCCCCAACACAAAAATTAAAAAAACCTGGTGTCTAGTTGCTTCTGCCCTCCTTGGGGGCAGATGGGCCTAAAAACATACTGCTATTCTGCCACCCAAGGGGTCACTCTCCACAAATAAAAGCCTGGTGGACTAGTGGGAAGATACCTTTATCTTCCGCACACGATCTCTCACTACTCAACTCTACTCTCAACTCTATTCACAACTGGATGTTAGCTCACCAACTCATTCTGAATCCCGCCAAAACTGAATTCCTCCTCGTCTCTACCTCTCTCTCACCTCCTCCTGTTCAATCTTGGATGGATCAGCTGAACCTACTCAACAACAAACCCATCATTGTTGACAGCGCTAAATCCCTAGGTGTCATTCTTGACAAAAGACTCAACCTAATCTCCCACATCAACTCTATTGCTAAGAACGCACGTTACCAGTTGCGCCTTCTACGGGGGATCCGTCGGTTCTTCCCGGAGAAAGACTTAAAAACCTTGGTACAATCTCTGGTTCTCTCAAGACTGGATTATTGCAATTCTCATCTGACGGGCCTACCCAAATCCCACCTCTCCCCTCTCAAATCCATCCTCCATTCAGCAGCTCGCCTCATTTCAGGGTCTAAACGAAGCGACCACGTCACTCCTATCCTCTCTTCGATGGCTTCCGATCGAGGCAAGATCGATTTACAAAACTGCCTGCATCACACACAAAGCCTTACACACCTCCTCCCCTCGTTACCTGGCAAATAAATTGAAATTGTCTCTCTCTCTCTCTCTCCCTCTCCCTCCCTCCCTCCCTCCCTCCCTCGTGCCTAGTGGGCATTCCTGCTGCACGATCACATGATCGTGCAGCAGGAATGCACAAAGAGGCATCGGGGGAAAGGAAAACCCTTTCCTTTCCCTCGATGCCTCTTTTGATACAAACCCCCTCCCCGAGCCAAACCTCACCTGATTTCCCCGATTCGCTGGAAGCAAATGGCTTCCAGGGCGTCGGGGAAGAAAGGGAAACCCTCAATGATGTCAGCGCGCCTCGCGCGCTGACGTCATTGATGGGGCGGGGAGAGGCAGGGGAAGCCCTTCCCCTGCCTCCCCAAAAAAAAACTAACGATCGGATTCCCACGTGGGGAGCGCCAGCGCTTCCCCGTGGGTGGTCTTATGACGAGCTGGACTCGTCATGAGCACACGAGCACTGTGTGCCATGACGAGTCCAGCTCGTCATAAGCACCGAAGGGGATAAAGGGTCAGAGCAGGATCTCAGCGGCAGACGAGGAGAAGGAACCTCCTGGTCACAGGAACTACACGAGCATTGCGCTCGAGAAATTCAAGGATGCAAAGACCTCCATCAAGGATTACAGCTAACTTTTCAGGGTGTAAATGGAGAGAAGCCACATCTGCTTAACCACGCTCACGAATTCTACACGAGAATTGCGCTCGAGAAAATGAAGGATGCAAAGACCTCCATCAAGGATTACAGCTAACTTTTCACGTTGGAAATGGAGAAAAGGCACATCTGCTTAACCACGCTCACGAATTCTGCACACCTGCCCTGCATATTTATCCAAGAAGATGCCACCATTTTGTGCAATACCTCTACTCAACTGTAGTACTGTCTACTGGCTAATCAGTAAATGTTACCTCGTTGGGTAAATGTATAGTGCTTTTCCTACACTACAGCTGCGTAAAGGACCAGAAGAATTGTCTCCAGTGACCTGTGTGTCTGTAATTTTGCCACCGCGCCGAAAGCGCCGGGAACCTTTGATTAAGCTGTCCATCATAGTGGGGAAAGGGCGGGCAGACGGTGCATACCGCTAGTGTATGTGTGGCGGGGCCAAACGGGCGGGGCTTCTAGGCCCGTTCACATGCCTCTTGTTTATAAAGGGTCAGAGCAGGATCTCAGCGGCAGACGAGGAGAAGGAACCTCCTGGTCACAGGAACTACACGAGCATTGCGCTCGAGAAATTCAAGGATGCAAAGACCTCCATCAAGGATTACAGCTAACTTTTCAGGGTGTAAATGGAGAGAAGCCACATCTGCTTAACCACGCTCACGAATTCTACACGAGAATTGCGCTCGAGAAAATGAAGGATGCAAAGACCTCCATCAAGGATTACAGCTAACTTTTCACGTTGGAAATGGAGAGAAGGCACATCGGGCGGGGCTTCTAGGCCCGTTCACATGCCTCTTGCCCTCCCTCCCTCCCTCCCTCGTGCCTAGTGGGCATTCCTGCTGCACGATCACATGATCGTGCAGCAGGAATGCACAAAAGAGGCATCGGGGGAAAGGAAAACCCTTTCCTTTACCTCGATGCCTCTTTTGATACAAACCCCCCTCCCCGAGCCAAACCTCACCTGATTTCCCCGACGCGCTGGAAGCAAATGGCTTCCAGCGCGTCGGGGAAGAAAGGGAAACCCTCAATGATGTCAGCGCGCCTCGCGCGCTGATGTCATTGATGGGGAGGGCGGGGGGGGCGGGGGGAGGCAGTGGAAGCCCTTCCCCTGCCTCCCCAAAAAAAAACTAAAGATCGGATTCCCACGGGGGGAGCGCCAGCGCTTCCCCCGTGGGTGGTCTTATGACGAGCTGGACTCGTCATGAGCACACGAGCACTGTGTGCCATGACGAGTCCAGCTCGTCATAAGCACCGAATTGGTTAAAAACAAACAAAATATTAACAACAACAAAAATATTAAAAAAAACAAAATAAATAAAAAAATATATAAATATATGTTATAAATTAAAATACAAATATATGTAATACTACATTTAAAAAATATATATATTATAATGTTAAATACATATGACAAATACCTACAAATATTATATTAAATAAAATACAAAATAATTTTCAAACAAATAAATATTTTTAATTAGAAATGATTTGGAAACAAAAACATTAATTATTACATACATTTACTTTTTCTATTTCCTACCCCATAACACCACACAATTCACAACCCACATCACATTATTTTTAAAAATGTACTTCTTTAATTAACATAATTAATTACCAATTAAATAAATATTATTAATTAAAAAACTAATTAAAACTCATAAAAATTAATTAACTTCCCACACTTTACCCCTATAATCCCCACAACCCACAGCTAAAAGAAAACTGTAAAAAAATTAATTACACAATTAAAACCTATTTTCAATTAAAAATCTAATCATATTTAACAACTAATTATAAAATAAGTAAAATTAATTTACTCCCCACACAATGCACCTATAAAAGTAAACCCCACCCAAAAAAATATAAACAAATACCCTAATGAAATATCAATTAATTAATTATTATTGATGATCAACTAATTATTAATTAATTAAACATAAATTACTTCCCACCCTTTACCCCTATAAACACTACAACCCACACCTAAAATTAATTTCACAATTTCCATATTTAATTTTCAATTAATTAATAATATTAATGATCAACTAATTATTAATTAATTAAACATAAATTACTTCCCACCCTTTACTCCTATAAACCCCACAACCTGCACCTGAAATTAATTACACGATTTCCATAATTAATTTTCAATCAATTAATTAATCTAAATTAACAACTAATTATTAATTAATCAAAAATTACTTCCCACCCTTTACCCGCATAAACCCCTCAACCCGCACCTAAAAGAAATTACACAATTACCATAATTAATTAATATTAATTAACAACTAACTAATAATGAATTACAAATAAATTACTTCCCACCCTTTATCCCTATAAACCCAACAACCCGCACCTAAACCAATTACCACAATTAAATACCAATTAATTAATATTAATTGACAACCAATTAATAATTAATTACAAAAACATTTCTTCCCACAAATAACAATATAAAAACTCAATTAAATAAATATTAATAAATATAAAATAATGATTCATTTATTATAATTAAATTACTTCCTACCCAATTCCCATATAAACCCCCAACCCGCAATGGAACTAAAAAACACAAATTTTACTTAAAATAAAATTGATAACTACTAAAAATGTAACACATATATTAAAAAACATAAACAATACTTATACAAAAAACATACATAACATACATTTAAAATATAAACTAAAATACATAACACCAAAAAAATCGATATTTTAAACAACTATATTTTTGCAAACGATATTAATGACTTCTGTATTTTTGAAAACAATATTTCTTACCTTAAATTCAATATTCTTGACCACGATATTCTTGCTGTCAGTATTTCTGTGTGACTATATTTCCAACTCGATATTTGTGTAAGTTGACATTTCCAACTCAATATTCTGTCTGAATACCGTCTGCCAGACTACCCTTACATATAAAGCTGCATAACAACATCTCCCCTGCCTTGAAAACCCTGCATTTGTTACCAGTTGCCAGAAGATCCACATTCAAGCTACTTTGTATGACCCACAAAGCGATACATGGAACAGGACCGCTCTTCATCAGGAATATTATCACCAAACACATTCAGCAAAGGAGCCTCCGCTCTAGACTGGCACCTTGCCTCAAAATCCCAACGTAAAAAAAAGCCGTGAGTGGCACATCCTTCTCTGTTCAAGCAGCTAAACTATGGAACTCTTTACCCCAACATAAGATCCACGGATAACCACCTTATCTTCAGAAAACTACTCAAGAATTGGCTCTTCCCCACATAACCACCATACGCAAACAGAAATATACAGCATATTCCCTCTGAGTATAAGCATTTATTTGGACTATAGATATGTACCTACATACGTTTATTGCTTTGTATAAACATGTATAATAATTATGTTTTTAAAAAATATAGATATTCATTAGTTCTGCTTAGCAAATGTACATATTACTGATAGTTAAATTATTCTGTTTTTAACATGTATATAAGTGACTGCATAAATAAGTAAATCTTTCATCATAACTGTGGGGGTCATTAGGATGGCGGAAGGACCGCTACCGCCGGGCCGGCGGTGGCGGTCCTTCCGCCATCGCACTGGATTTTCCCATCACCCAATTAGGATGACGGTGGGTACCGCGGCGGACGGAAAGTCCGTCCGCCACTTTACCGCCAAAGGCAATCGGTCCGATTGCCTGGCGGGCGGTGCAGGGTGCCCAAAATGGTGGCGGTGCCTAGCAGGCACTGTCCACCAAATTAGGATGTGTGTTTAAACCGGCCTTTCCAAGGCGGCGGTGCCGCCATGGAAAGGCTGGCAGGGATTGGGTTTGGGGGGCCTGTTGCGGGCCCCCTCTGTGTGGGGGGAGGGTGGTTGTGCACTGGGGGGGTACCAATGGTACCCCCTGTGTAACCCCCTGCATATCCCTGCACAAAGTGGCATGCACCACGTGGTACCTGCCACGTAGTGCAGGGAAATGCACTACATGGCATTTTCGCATTGCGCACGGTGCTGCAGCCAGCAGCACCGTCCGCAATGTTCAGGGCCCTGGATGCGCCCGCCATAGTGGCGGGCACATCCTAATTCACTTAGCGGGACCGCCGCCTTACCGGCGGGCAGTCCCAGCACTGCAACGATGCCGGGCCGACTAATGTCCGCCCGCCATCGTAATGAGCCCCTATGTATCTACAATTGCTTCACTATTGAATTACAAAAAAACCAAATAAATTAATTTAAAGTACAACAACACTCGAAAGGCGGAGTTTACTAAATGCATCTTTAATCTACATACACTTCCTTCCTTATGCATATCTATACCGTCCATGTACTTATGTATCTATATATTTATCACTTTTCTTCTAATTCAGCATATCCAATGCACGACCTTTCTCACCCTATACCACTCTCAATATATCCTTTACCGCAAATCTCTGACTCATCTCAAACCTCATTCTACTACTCTTTCCAATGCACTACCTTATTTCTCATCCTATACCTCTATCAATATATCCTCTACCTCCACTCTCTCATTCATCCCAAACCCCATACCACAACTATCATTCCCAAAATAACCCTTTCTAGAGTCTTCCCTCCTCTACCCCTCCTTGCATCATCTCATACCTCTTTTACTATTCAGATCTCCCAAACAAGCCTTTCTAAACCCTTATCTCTGGCTCTTCCCCATCCACCTCCCTTCTACTCTTCCCAAAACCCCTCCTACTACTATGAACTAAAAAAAAAAGATTCTAGACCCTTCTCTCTTCTATTCTTCCTTCCCTCTTCTAGCCTCTTCTATCCTTTCACTATTCCTTTTCAGTCCAAACAACAGAATAATATGTCCACCACTCAAATTAATTTCATATTTCCCTATATGAACTACCCTCCACCTCCTCTTTACTGTCCCCAAACACCCTCCTATGGCTATAAACTCAGATTTTTTTTAAAAATAAATCAATAAAAAAAACAAATTCTAGACACTTACCTCTTCCTTCTCAATCCAAAACCCTGACTAACATATCCATCACTCAAATTACTTTCATATTTCACTATACTAATTCACCACTAATCCTTCATGGGTTCCGGAGTAGCGTGCTACTCGCCGAAAAAGCGCTTCAACACCTCATCAGGGGTAGCAAGTGCTTTATAAATACAAACCTTTTGCCCTCTTCTATCCCTCCACTATCCTTCTCAATCCAAATAACTGACTAATATATCCACTACTCAAATTACTTTCATATTTCACTATACTAATTTACCGCTAATCCTTTATGGGTTCCGGAGTAGCGGGGTACTCGCCGAAAAAGCGATTTGACACCTCATCAGGGGTAGTAAGTGCTATATAAATGCGATTACCATACAATACAGTTAGACTCCCCTTAAATATTGTTTAAAATAATAGTGGTGGTATTGGTCTTAAGGTGCCCCCACACATGGTGTATAATGATATTGGAAAAAGATCCCCGCAGAAATTGGGCCCGATTCACAGAACTAACTTACGACAAAATCCTAAACTTACTACCATTTTGGTATTCACAGAATAAACTTACTCATTTTGGTATTCACAGAATGAACTTACTCATTTTGGTATTCACAGAATGAACTTACTACCATTTTGGTATTCACAGAATGAACTTACTCATTTTGGTATTCACAGAATGAACTTACTCATTTTGGTATTCACAGAATGAACTTACTACCATTTTGGTATTCACAGAATGAACTTACTACCATTGTGGTATTCACAGAATGAACTTACTCATTTTGGTATTCACAGAAGGCACTTACTCATCAATGAGTAAGTGCCTTCTGTGAATACCAAAATGTGTAATTTACACAAAATGAGTAAGTTACACAAAATGTGTAAGTTACACAAAATGAGTAAGTTACACAAAATGTGTAAGTTACACAAAATGTGTAAGTGCCTTCTGTGAATACCAAAATGAGTAAGTGCCTTCTGTGAATACCAAAATGAGTAAGTTCATTCTGTGAATACCAAAATGAGTAAGTTCATTCTGTGAATACCAAAATGGTAGTAAGTTTAGGATTTTGTCGTAAGTTAGTTCTGTGAATCGGGCCCATTGTGTATAATAATATTGGTGTTAAGGTCCCTGCCAATATGGTGTATAATGATCCTGTTTTTTAGGTCCTCACAGAGATAGTACAATATGATCAAATTTCTTATATCCCTTGATGAGACTTTCTGCAGCGTGTAGGATGCTTTTCATGGATGCTAACATGATCTTGGGGAGAATAATATGCACACAATTTACTCCGTCCAAATGGGAGATGACCAAGTCTTGCACTGTTCTTCTGAAGCTGAATTTGAGTTGACAGGGTTTCACGTTTTTTGGGAGCATGCACCGATACCACTCTTTCATGTTTTAGTGATGAGTTTTTGAATGTGAGCTATGTGTCAATATGAATGTGAGTTGTTTTGACATTGGCTTTGAGCTTAAGCTGTTTACATTCATGACAGCTGGGCTTAAATCAGAATGTGTGTGTTGCTGTTAGCCCACATAAGGACTTTAATGTTTGTTAGTTTAAGCTTTGACATCCAATTCTGGATTAATTTGAGGCAGGTTCTGAGTCACTGAATGTTCTGAACTGAGGAGTTTTTGAGGTAGATGTGGCCAGGCTTAGGAAGATTATTGAAACAGTTATAGATACCTTTTCAACCACACACTCTAAAGGGTGGCAAGGAACACAAAACAAATAAGAGAATTTCACAACCTCACCGGGGTCATGCAACTCTATAAAGTAATGCAATTGGACCAGACACTAAAGTGTTTTTGGCCTCACAGGGGATATCAGAAACACTATATAAATATGGGCACATTACAATTGACCATTATGTTGATGATACTAGAAGCAATACACAAGGCTACATGTTCACAAAAGGTGTTAAGGAAGATTTAAATACTGAGAGGGTCAGGTGTAATACTCACTGTGGACAGGTCAGAATGCAAGTTACTTAAACTGAAGTGGAAATAATGCAAGGGGGTTTAATAAAATAGTTGAACTTCAAAGTCCAAGCTCACAATCAGACAATTTGCAACTAGCAAGTTAGATCTGTCTTGAAGACTCTATCATCATTTGTTTGATGCTAAATTGGTGTTCTATTCATGCAAGGAAAGCTGCCTGTCCCATGTGGGCATCACCAAGCTAACTAATGAGCAAAGGGAGGCACTATACTATATTCTGTGACACTGAAGCAGGAAGTCTTATTAGTGATTTGGAGGTTTAGGCACATGCACCACCTGCTATCATGGCTTCTAATTTCAGGGTGGTGGCACCCAATATTTCAATATTTTTGGATTCCTGCTAGACCTGTTTAATGATTTCAAACCTAAAATGAAAAGGTGTGAAGGTTAATGATTTCAAAACCTAAAATGCAAAGGTGTGAATGACTGCAAAATGACTCCCATGAGCAAAACATGTGCAGACCTGTATGGGCAGAAGAAATGAGCCCTCTGAACCTACCAGAATATTCATGGTGGGCCTGTGATCATCCTGTTTGACATTTCAGTGTCAGGTTAGTGTCATGCCCTGCTTGACAGGTCTGCTGGGTTTATATATAACACTGGGGGTGCACTTGAAAGGGATGGAAAATGGGCTGTCAAAGCAATTCTTGTGTATCCTCTGTCTGGTTGCTGGAAAACCCTGCATTGTCCTACCAGACATCTGTCTCTGGGTTTATTGTGAATGCACAGAACCTAGGGCAACTCACATTTATTTATTTTCAACTTAGTAAAATATACAGAAATATTGAGGGGCAACACATGTGAAAAACGGGTACAAAAGTATTTATTCAAATATAATATTAAAATCCATACAATACAAAAAATAATACATATCTATTCACACACATACTCCAATCATGTCTACAGTCACACTCCATTCAACCACATGTTAAAAGCAAGGTACACAAACAAGGACAAAATAAAAAAAACATTTACAAAGGAAAAGCACTAAATTTAGCGCTTATATCCTGTCATACAATGATATTATGTAACAGAACAATTGTGAAGCACTCGGTGGCTATACACTAAATTTTATTTCGTCATCCGATAAAAGAAAATTTATTGTATAGCCACACACTGCTTCTTGATCAATTATCACAATTGTTATGTTATGTAATATCATTATATTACAGGATATAAGCACTAAATTTAGTGCTTTTCCTCTATAAATGTTTTTTTTGTTTTATCCTTGTTTGTGTACCTTGCTCTTAGCAAGTGGGTGTATTAAGTGTGACGCAGACATGATTGGAGTATGTGTGTGAATTGATATGTATTATTTTTTCTATTTTATGGATTTTGATTAATATATTTGAATAAATACTTTTGTACCCGTTATTCACATATGTGTTCCCCTCTATATTTGTGTATATTTTACTAAGTTGAAAATTAATAAATGTGAGTTGCCCTAGGTTTTGTACATTTACAATTTGTCCCTGCCTAGAGGAACTCCCCACTAGTTTCAGGGGGCCCTTGTCTTTACTCTGGGTTTATTGTGGGCAGAGTGACTGCCCCAAATTCGTTTTTAGTGTTAGCTGTGGAAGGACACTAGTATTACAA
Source organism: Calotriton arnoldi (assembly GCA_963921515.1). Taxonomy (NCBI): domain Eukaryota; kingdom Metazoa; phylum Chordata; class Amphibia; order Caudata; family Salamandridae; genus Calotriton; species Calotriton arnoldi. The sequence goes on along the minus strand of CAWUFW010020238.1, from coordinate 109,684 downwards.
TAGTAAACTCCCTCTGTACATCTCCAGCCCTCAGAGCCCATGTTTTGTGTAGTCGGACGCGTTTGCACCACGAAAATGCACAAATTTGGTAGGTTTAGCACTCAACACTTTTAATCCATTGGTTACAGCCTGCCATACCCACTCGCTCATGCCAAGGATAAATGTGGCATCTACAGCAACCCACTTCAGAAAATTTCTGGACCTGTGGGGGATCAGCAGAGCATTGAGCCTGCTTTCTGAGACCTGAGAAGAGCTTAAAGGACCAGACCTGTCCGAGCTCTTGCACCCAGGACACCAAGGGTCATAAGGCTGGCCTCCTGTCATTAGCTACCGGGACACAACAAGCTATAAGATGCCTTTTCCTGCAATTGACCAGCTGACCAGTGGCAGCTTGACCTGGACTGGACCATACTGTTTGGCCTCTGCCTGCCACCCTCCTAGTCTGCCTGCCACCCTGTGAGTCTCTTAAGTGCCTCCCCTGTGGCCCTGGGGGGAGTTTAGAAGTGCACTGCTGTGGTGTATTTGACTTAAAGGACTGAAGTCAGAAGTAAAATCTTTGATTAGGATGTACCTGGTTGGTGTATCTGACCCACTCTCCTTCATGGTAAGCCTCAAATTGTTCCCATTTCCAGGTCTACGCAATCATTAACTATCATTGACACTTTATGCTTCTTGGCACTATTCATACTTTAAAAAAATTAAATTCATACCTCCAGTCCCCCTTACTGGATTTTTATCATTTTGGTGTCAATTTGTTTAATACATTTGACTCTATTTTTCTATTTTTAATTCAGATTTTTAATGTTTTAATTTTATGACACTTTTGGAACTGCATAAATACTTTACATATTGCCCAAAGCTGAGTCTGTATGCTCTGTTCCATGGCTACCAGGTGGTTGAGTCCAGCCTAATTCAGTGACTTTAAGGGTTCTCCCTGACAAGGGTTGTGTATACTCCTTGATGTGTGTAGTCAGCGCCCCAAATAATAATCCAATTTCTTACAGTTTTGAAACGTTGTAAGTCTATGTACTATATCAGAAAGTATGAACAAGAGGCTAAAGTGAGGATCAATTCTGCATTGTGCCTTTTCGCAAAACACTGCGTCAGTATTTGAAGTTTTATGAAAAGAAGGAGGGGAGTTTCTCTAAAAGTGGCATGCATTCTCATCTTCACTGAGATACAAGCAAATGCAGATGTTGACGGGACTCTTTGTGCATAGATTAGTTCACAATGGTGAACCACCCCTGAATATAAGTGAGGACACTTCATCTCTGTATTCCTGCTCCTGATCAATCTGCATACATTAATGGGCCAGCGCAGCGAGAGACTGTGAATCACACCTCTGCCTTTAGGTAAAAGGTAAGAAATAGAGGGCTATCTTCCTTCTGAAAGGTCACTACGGCCCCACTGGGCCACTGACTGCATGTGACCAGCACAGACACAGCCCAAATCGGCCACCACACTGGTCAAATGAGCAGCCCACAGCTGCAACTCAGATACCAGCCCATTGCCCGAATGCCCACCTTACTAATTCGACCACGCCCAGACAAGAAAAACTGTGTAATTCCGCACTAAAAAACTGGTTCTTTACATTCCAGGGGGATTAACTCATATTTACATTGCAGTGGGATTAACTCATATTAACTTATATGTGGTCCTTGCGGGGTGTTTGCACTACTCCTCTACCTTGCAACTCATAATCAGGGCCTATACGTAGTTCACCCAGAAGCAATGGAAACACAAATTCCTGAAGGCACTGTTAAGCCTCGAATAATGTATTAAGTGAATATCAAAGTGTAATCCTAGTATGCATTTACTGCACATATGCTACCATTGCGAGTCCCTGTAGGAGGAAGGTGTTAGTTTAACAGAAATGATTGTGAAAGGGCAAAAGATGGGCACAATGATCTTTCTGCTAGGGTGGAGTTTCTAGAACATGTCAAAAAAGGGGAAGAACCTTACCGTCTGCCCTCTACCTCAACACTGTAAAACAAGCTAAAGCAGTTTTAAACTTAGCAACATTTGTAATACTTGTAATACCTTCAAAATATAAATATTTTTCATAACATTTACTGAAATATGACACCATTACAAAAATGGAAAACCTTGGAAACAACACTATGATCGTTGCTTGAATGACAACAATAGTGTATTGTTTTACCCAGAATGGCACTATGCAGATTTATTTCGAACTCTATAAAAAAATTAAAATTTGTGACATAGAATATAAAATCAAGAAATGCACTTTGGTTACTATATAAAGCATTAGAGGGTGTCTGTATATAAGTGTCTACAAATTAATCACTAGTATTAATTCTTAATTACACAATAGACACTCAATTGCAAAGCTACTGGCATTACCACCACAAGCAACCATAGGCAATTTATTCCCTTACATGTTGCAGAACCAAAAACAAAATAGACAAGATTACTGATAACATGTTGCATTATTTATTGCCAAACAAACAAGGCAAATGGGTATCAACGGTAGGGGTGGGCGGAACTCAGGAGTTGCACTATGAGGAATTCTGCGGAGTTGCAAAAAAACTCCATGAAATTCCACTCCGCTCCACCCCACCACCATTATGAGACTGAGAGACTTTCAGTTTTCCACCTTCCTTATGTGAATGCGCGGGTGAGCCAGCACTTCCGGTGACTCAGTGAGTTGGCGCAAGTGCAGTAACTATTAATTTAAGCATGACGTAAAAAAAACATAATAATATAAAGAGCAACAATGCACTGTACCTTATAGATGCCTCACAACCATCCTCCTGTCAGTCCGCCCCACCTCACCGATCTCAAACAAATGCTTCCCCTGGCCTACCTGCAGTTATGTTTGCTATGGCAAAGTTGCCCTTGCCGACTCCTCTCTGCTCCCTCTGATTTACGATCAGGGTTAGACCTGGCACATGTGGTGGGTATGTGGGGGGAACCGCAGCCATGTCTGTCAGTGAGAGGGTCAGGTGGAGGGGGTCCTGCGACAGATGGGTGCTGTGCTGTTGTTCTCTACTGCTCTCGTGGGCATCATTTGAAGATACCCGGCGTGGCTGCAAAGGACTCTGACTCTTGACCTGGAAGACAACAAGTTCCTTTCTTGTAGGAGGGAGGGGCTGTGTCCATCCCCTCAGCTGCAAGTGTTCAGCGCTCTCCTGAGCCAGCCACAACCACACAAGACCTCTCAGAAGGCTGGCCAGACTGAGTGCCACCCGGCCACACAGCATACTCCGAGTTCAGGATGGTCAGCCCAGTACTGGGGTCGGGACACTGAGAGGCCGTGCAGAGAGTGGACATGCAAATACCAACAGGCAAGGAGCGCACCGTCTTTTTAGCAGTTTGCCAGTACGACCCCGAGCACTGCCTTCGGCTCTCTCTGCCGCCCGGATACACCTGGTGGCTTGTCTAGCTCCTGGATCCTTTCCTGGAGGCGTCACTGGCTCGTGGTTAAGTATTTCATGCCTCGATGCCGGACGTGGAGTAGGCATGGAGGGCAGTGCTCCTGGTCCACTCTGGTCCCGAGTGACGGTGCCCGCCAAGCCTCCTCTTTCCATGAGAGGAAGGGCTGCATCTCCAGCGCTCTCACTCTGAGACAGACTGGTGCACTTGGTGCCAACCCTGCCCACAGAGAGGCCAGGCTCCCATCTTAGCCAGGCTCACACCCAGACTCTGGTGCACTGCGCGCCTTAACTCCCTGGCAGCCGAGGGCGCCGTGTACATCAGCCTGACTAGGGGTCAGCGGAGGGGGCAAACTCCGCTACATGGCTGTGTCAGAATTTTTGTCTAACTCCACGCTCCCAGCGGAGCGCAGAGTTGGCAGAACTCTCCAAACTCAGCTGGTAGAGCGGAGTTGACCGCCCACACCTAAGTATCACGTTCATAAATTTGATGAAATTAAAAAAATCCAACCTACATCATACAGAACCTGCACGTGGGCCAGCCTATTCCCAAGTCTTTCACTAGAAAGTCAGAGCAGCATCAGATAAGTCTGCTCATTGCCTCTATGCGAGACACTGTTTTCCATTGGCCTACAACTATTCAGTAAAATTCAACATTCAATTCATCAAACTCATCTTCAGTTCACTCATCTTTTTCCTTTTTTGTACAAGCCCACTAATCACATTACATTTCTCCAAAACGACAATCTTCCCCAAAATTGCTTCACTTCATAGCTGAGTCAACTCAATCCTACCCTCTGTTGTAATGAGTGGCTTTTCCTACCTTTTTATTAAGCAGCCTTAAGTTTCCATTACCTTCACCCCTCTCTATCAAGCAATCCCTCTCTGCACCATACTGTTTTACCTAATCTTCTTTGAGCACCTGCTTTATTTGCTTATACACTTCTTATCAACTTGAATAGTGTTTTGTGTGGTCCCATGATCCCTGCCTTACTTTAAGACTCAGAAACTTTCAATATCACCTGGCATCAGTCACTTCTACCCAATGTTGAGTTAAGACCTGTGAATGAAATGTTATTAAATTTGGAATATAGCAACACTACTTTAGAGGATTTTGAGGGAGTTAAAGCATGCAGCTAAAAATAACACATTACAGGAGATTACAGGCTAATTTCCAATACTCATTGAAGAGATCACGTTAAACTTACACCCACATTCTTCAGTCTGTTGTAGAGATAGCTATAGCTTTTTCATCAGTCTCATGTAAGCAATATATATCTTCACTGAAAAAACCACAGGTTTCAGGGATGTTATAGTTAGTCTGACATTTCACTCGTACAAAACCAGAGAAATTGAGCCGTTATAGTTAGCTGAGCTAACTATAACTCACGCCCCGCAATGCACTGCTGATGACGTCACATATTACATCACTCATGACATGGTCAGTGACATCACTGATGACATCTCAAATGACGTCATTGATGACATCATCCACTTAATCTCTGATGGACCTACTCACACCCTAATGTAACCTTTCATACACACACTCTAAAATACAGACTACCATTCTCTAAACCATAGACACACCAATACCAGTTAGTACATACCCACTCACTGATTCCTAGGTCTACTCACACATCTACTCACTCACCCATAAAGTCACTCATACATGCAGTCACTCATCAATACTGCCACTATTATATACACTGATACACCCATACAGACACTCACACACCGCCACTCACCCATAGTTACTCACACAGCTAGTCAGTTACCCAAAGAGTTAATCACAATGCCATTTACTCACCTATACAGTTATACACACACCACCTCACCTATTCATACAGATACTAACACACACTTACTCTCTTTTACAATCACTGACACAAGCACACACTCATCCATACATCCACTCTCACAATCACTCACTCTCACATACAGTTGCTTATATACTCCAACACTCACATATACTGCCATTCACATATGCAGTTACTCACACATAAACCACTGAGACATCCATTCACTCACCAACACAGCCATATAAACACTCACTCACCCATACAGCATCTCACAGATGCACTCATGAACCCAAACACCCAGTGAATCACCCACTCACACATCCATGCAGGTAGTCACACAATTCACAGACACTCAGGCACACATACAGGTACTCAGACAACCAGTCAATAACCTATATAGACACTCATGTACCTATTCACCAACCCATGCAGCCACTTACACACCAACTGACAGACTGATACAGACATTCACACAGATTAGTCACTCACCCATACATCCACCCAGACACATATAATCACTCACTTATACAGTCAATCACACACTGACTGAATCATCATATATATATATATATATATATCACATTCTTAAACTTTTTAGAAACACTCACAGTCACTGGATGATGTCATCAGTGATGTCCTTTGAGATGTCATGAGTGATGTCATCAGTGATGTCACTGACCATGTCATGAGTGATGTAAAATGTGACATCATCAGCAGTGCATTGCGGGGGCGTGAGTTATAGTTAGCTCAGCTAACTATAACTGCTGAATTTCTCTGGTTTTGTACGAGTGAAATGGCAGACTAACTATAACGTCCCTGAAACCTGTGGTTTTTCAGTGAATATCTAAGGTTTTTAAATGCTAATTTCTAACTATAACGTCCCTGAAACCTGTGTTTTTTCAGTGAATTTTATATATATGCATTCAATCTCCTCTCACTCTTACAAGGAAGGAATCAGCACTCAGGTTGTAGTTTGGAAGTATTTAATCTGGAAAAGACGGGATCCACGCGTTTTGGCTCGTCCGAACCTTGATAACGATACAAGACGTAATTGTAGCTTCCTTATTTAAATGTACAAATGCCTCTAGTTGCCAACATTAACAAAGGACTACATATTACATTATTCCAAAAAGCTGGCGACCATATTGGCCTGGTCACAATGCGAAAATTCAGGAATTCATACATTAAAGAAAAGAAAACAAGTGTTAATATGCACCCAATGTCATTTCAGCATACCTTGCCCCGTGACCGCTGTACCTGTATGTCCGTCAACGTGACTTGTTCATAATAAACATACTTACAATTGCAAACATCAACATAAAAAATGGACTACACATTACTTTAAAGTGAAAGGCTATCGGCCATATTGATCTGGGCACTTTGCATATTATATTGGTTCTTACACAAAAGAAAAGAAAAAAAAGGGTGTTAATATACACACACTATCCCTAAATAAAGTTCTAGCGATTATAGTTCCATGCCATTCACAGCTCATTTGAAATGTCATGAGTGATGTCATGAGTGATGTCACTGACCATGTCATGAATGATGGAATGTCTGAGGTCATAAGCAGTGCATTGCGGGGGCGTAAGTTATAGTTAGCTCAGGTAGCTATAACTTCTGAATTTCACTGGTTTTGTACGAGTGACATCTGAGGCTAACTATAACATCCCTGGAATCTTTGTTTTTTTCAGCAAATTTCTAGTTTTTTTTAAACATTAAGTAAGATGCCTATCACAATGGATGGTGGGGGTTGGAAGCAGGGCCTGGCCTGGCATTTTGCTGCCCCCACCTAAGCTTGCTGCTCCTGCCTCCCCTCCTCCGCTTTGCCATCCATTGTCCAAGTCCATGCCCCTGCTCCCTCATTACAGCCCTGTGTGGCCGTTGTTCTGCCACTGGCCTTCCTGCCTTCTCTGAACAGTTAGCTTGCTGCCCCATGCACTTCCTCCCTATCCTCTGTTGTCTGAATCCATGCACTAGCCTCCTCCCTCCTGCCATGCATGGTCTGATGTGTTGCCACTGCTCTCCATTTAGCATGATGTCCCAGTCCACTCCTCCTGCCCTCCATTGCCCAATTTTATGCCCCATCATTGACCTCCTGCTTAGCCTCTGTGCTTAGGTTGCTGCCCCTACTCTCCTTCCCCCTGCCCTCCGATGTCTGTGTGCATGCCCCTGCTCCATCCTTTTTGCCCACCATGTTCCATGGACCTGCCCCTCCTATCTACTTTGACTGTTCTGTTGAGCTGCCACTCCCCTCCCACCTGCCTAGCATTGTCAGATGACTGTAACCTGTCCCTGCCACCTCCACCCTGCCTGTCCACGTTCCATGCCCCTATCCCCTTCCTCCTGTCCTCCATTATCCATTTTACTGCCACACCCTTCTGCCCTCCCTGGTCTGTTGTGCTGCAACTGCTCCGCCTGCCTGCCCCGCGTGGTCTGTTGTGAGGCCCCTTCCCCTGAACTCTCCTGTCTGTGCCCAGCTCCTACCCCTACCTTCTATCCTCCATGGTCCTTTGTGCATGCCCCTGCCCCCTCCTTCTTGCCCATCATGGCCATTGTGTTGCCACTAACCCTCCCGCTTGCCATGCATGGTCTTCTGTGCTGCCACAGCTACTCCCACCTTCCCTGTGTGGTCAGCTAGCTGCCCCTGACCCCCTCCCACCCTCCCTCCATGGTCTGTGGGTATGCCATTATAGTCTCACTGTTGCCCTCCATGGTGTGTTGTGCTTCTAGTGCCCATCATGCCTGACCTCAATGGTCAGCTTGCTGCTCCTGCCCTGCCCCCTTGCCCCCTGCCCTCTGTTTTCCATGTGCAGACCCCTATTCCCTCCCTCCTGGCTTGTCTGTTCCATTGTAATGCCCCTGATCCCTCCCTCCTGCCCTTTATGGTCCGTTATGCTGCAGCTTTCTCTCCTGTCTGTCCATTATGCTCAGCTTGCTGCCATTGCCTCTTTCCCCTCTGTTCTCTGTTGTCCATGTGCATGGTCCTGTCCCTTCCCTATTGCTTTCCATGGATTGTTGTGCTGCACTGCCGTCCCGCATGCCCTGTGTGGTGTTTTGCGCTGCTGCCAACCCTGATGCCTGCCCTGTAAGGTCAGTTTGGTGCACCTGTCCAGGTCCCTCCTGTCCTCTGTTATCCGAGTCCATGTCCCTACCCCAATTCCTCCTGCCTTCCATGATCCAATGTACCATACTTCCTAACATTTTGAACTTGGTAAGAGGGAGATTTTGAAAAAAGAGACTGGGGAATTGATTTTCCCCATTGACTTACATTGACAAAGAGGAGATTGTAGACAGGAGACAGAAAAAATAAAGCCCATTTGGGCTTAAAAAAATTGGGCATTTCCTGGCTGAATCGGGTCTGTTGGCATATATGGTTGTACTACCACTGTCTCTTCCTTCTTCCCACAATGGTCTATTATATTGCCACAGCCTCTCTTGCCTATCCTGCATTGTTGGTTTGTTACCCCTGCCCCCCTTTCCACTGCCCTCAATAGTCTGTTGTGCTGCCACTGCCCTTCCTGCCTGGCCAGTGTGGTCAAATTGTTGCTTCTGCATCCTCCTACCTGCCTTCAGTTTTCCAAGTCCGTGCCCCTGACATCTGCCTCTCAAAAGTATCCTAATGAACAACTAGATTGCTAACATTCTATATTTATTACAAAAGTGTGATACGCCTGACGTCATCTTGATGTAATCATACCTGTAATACCTAAAGGATTTCCTTTAGAAATTATAGAAATGAGAGGGTCTTATTTGCATCGAAATTATGGTTAGTGCTCTAAAAAACTAAAATGAGGACATATTTTCTGAGTTCCCAAATTGCGACAAAGCGCTTTTAAATTATTTGTTATCTTTATGTTTTTTTATCCAGTTGACCACTTGATTAAATGTTGCACTTAGGGGAGAGGATGTGGTGTTACTTCCAGAGCTGCAGACTTTGCAACTGGGGAACCAGGATGGGGTTTCTGCTTCATCTCGACATTCTGTGATTCTGGTCAAATCACTTAATCTCCCCATGCCTACAACCAAAATGAATTTGCCCTTGTTTGATGTAACCAATGCTCATGTAAAGCACTCCAATACCTGACCAGTCTGCACTATATAAAACTACAAAAAAACAAAAAATAAAAAGTGTTTTCCACACTTCTGTCATTGGGCTATATGTGGGCTACATCTGGGTGATATTTGTGCTACATTTTGGCTGCTTTTTCTTTGGTGGCCATCTTGGGAGACTTCAATTCAATTCAATAAACTTTATTCGATCTGATTTAGAAACATAGATCATAAAAGTGTACATAAAAACAGTAAATCCTCTTTCTTAATACAATACAATGAGAATTAATTAAAACCAGCAGGTAAAAACGGGTGTTACAAAGCCCAGCTCAGAGCAACTTCAATTTAACAGAATAGTAAAGTTCAATGTTTCGCAAGATCAATCTCAAGTACTTCGTGCAAAATACGCAATAAGGGGTCCAAGTAAGATGCAACGCTCCAATACCTGACCAGTCTGCACTATAAAAAACAGCAAAAAAATAAAAAGTGTTTTGCACACTTCTGTCAGTGGGCTATACGTCTGCTACATTTGGGTGACATTTGTGCTACATTTGGGCTCTTTTTTCATGGTGGCCATCTTGGGAGACTTATTTGTTATGAAGCTTCCTAATTTCCTCATTTACTGCAGTCTCCTCAGTAAGAAATGCTTTCAGTTTTTACTTTGATTCCATCAAGAAGGCATTCAGATGTGTCACGCATTTGCCATAAATTCAGAATGTTAGCACTCTAGTTGCTCAATAGATCAATGTAGTAAAGCTACTGCCCACCAGGGAGTTAACTGGAAGTCTGCTCCTGATATTGAAAGTGCATGTTTCATTCTGCATGTCAGAATTTTTTAATGAAATACAGGAGGATTTGAGAAGTCACTCAAAATGTGCCCTAATTTTTCTTTCTGCAGCACTAATCAGAATTTCTGTGGCACAATGAACCCCCTCATTTTGTTCCTTTTTAAATTAAATGTTTTTAGTGTTACCAGTTTATTCCAATCAAGATGGCTTCAGGTGTGCCATACTTTTGTCATAAGTAAGACTGTTAGCGCTCTAGTTGTGCTTTAGAACACTCTGGGAAGCTGCAGTAGAACACAAAGGAATCAACTGACAGTCTCTGCCCTTGTTGGATGTACATGTTTTACTGAGAATGTTTGACTTCATTCTCTCATGACTGAGAAAGATAATGTGAATTTACAGAAAATATGCTCTCATTTCAGCTTCTGGAGCACCTTCCAAACTTCTATGGGAAAAGCATGAGAAAATAGTTTTCTCACAAACATGATTCATGATATCCCAGTAGAAGGCTTTTCACAGGGTAAGATCACCTTATAACACACCACAATTCCTAAAATTAGTATGGGACCATCAACAGATGATTTATAATTTGACTAAAGGATGCTATCACCCTTTATACATTCACCTTTTGGTGACCCTCAAAACCTTCCATTCACTACAATGCATTTAATGGGGTGCTATCATGTATATTGGTCCCAAGATGGCTGCCAACATTTCTTGGATGAAGTGCTGACAGCCAATCAGATTTCACGATGAGATGTGTGGTTATGCTCTGCCCAGATATCGATATTTTGTTTTCCTTTAATATTTCAAAAACTACTGAACGGATTTACACCATTTAAACCAAAGAGTGCACTCTGGACCAAGAGCTACCTTTCTGCCAAATTTGGTGTAATTTCGTTCAGCAGTTCGGGCTGTAGCCGCGACAAAAGTTTCCTATGGAAATTAACATGTAGAAAACACGTTTTGGGACCCCCCTTTTTTCTCAACCCCCGCTTGACAAATCACCCCGAAACTTTCAAGACAGGAGCTGACCGGAGCGCCCCATTAGTTTTGAGAATTTCGCGAAGATTTGTCAAACGGTGCCAAAGATATTGGCAAAAGAATAAATTATTTTCCTATGGAAACAAGGTCCTAACCATAACTACCTACTGGCAACCGCCAGTAGGTAATATATATATGGAGGAGTCATGTTAACCAACACAACAGGAGAAAGAAGCAAGTTAAGTCTGGCTGAAGAGCTAGATTTTTTATCCCTGGAGCGGAGACAGACGCTCAGGCCACGGAATCCAAAGAGACAACAAGACAACGAAGGAACAAAAAGAGACGAGCCAGGCGCAAATGTCGGAGGTGCAAAACCCAAAAAGCCCCAATGGCGCCGGAGATAGCGCAGGATGACAATACCATATTTAATTTATCTACACTGACTCTAACCAAGGCAGAAACCCAACTACTATCACTGCAAGGATAGCAACTTCAACTACGGACGCACTAGAGTGGACATTTTTAACTTTAGTAGAAAACTGAAACTAAAGAAGTTCTTCACAGTTAAGGAAGGCATCAATCAGCAAAGAATGACATCAGACAATGTGAATACAGGTATGGAGAATCTGCAAGTTTCAAGATGTGAGTACCCTTTTGACCCTGCACAAATTAAATGATGAAACTAACAATGATCAACACGATAGCCCCAATCTGGGATCAACACAAGAAAGATTACAGGCCCTGGATATAAGTCAATCAGGTGCAGGAAGCAGCCCCTTCAAACCGAAATCAACATTCCTGCCCATGATGCCCAAAGATGCCATCGACATTTACCATGAACGGGTAATTGATGATGTAAAAAAACTCTATCGTAGAGTAAATTTCAGGAATAAAAACATCAAATATCATGATCGCCAGTATGAAAATCTAATTAAAAAACTCAAAAACAATCATGAAATCATTATTAATAAGTCCGATAAGGGCGGTAACATAGTTATTTGGCCTAGAACGGAATACATCCAGGAAGCACACCGCCAGCTAAACAATACTGACTGCTATGAAAGAACCAATATGAATGAATATAAGAAATCAAAGGATGGGTTGAAAAAAGATCTACAGCATTGGAAAAGACAAGGGTTAATTTCAAACGAGGAAATCAAATTCATGCATAAAGAATTTCCCGTACTTCCCACGATCTATTTCATACCAAAAGTCCATAAAAAATCAATCTCGGTCCCAGGTAGACCGATCATCTCTGCCATAGGAGGGATCAGTGAAAATATAACACAATACATTGATTTCTTTCTCCAAGATCATGTACAGAAACTCTCCACCTATGTTAGAGACACTGGAGATTTTCTCAATAAGCTTAAGAATATAGAATGGATGGACGCATTACTACTGATTACGTTGGACATGGAGTCATTATATACAAGTATAAATCATCATGCAGGTCTGACAGCAGTAAGGCATTTCCTGGAAATGAGACCATTAACTTCTAATAACCACAATACTATGTTACTAGATCTCATCAGATGGTGCCTATTTAACAACTTCTTTTTATTCGGCAAGGACCTATTCAGACAAAAGCGGGGAGTTGCTATGGGAGCCTGTTTCTCCTCCAGCTATACATGCTTGCATGTTGGCTGGTGGGAGGAACAGGTTCTTAGGACAACACATTCAACCATGTATTATGCTCATGTAATGCACTGGCTTCGATTTATCGATGATGTTTTTAATGTGTGGAAAGGCAATCATGAAAGTGCAGAAGAATTTATCCAAGCAATTAACAAAAACACTGTGAATTTGAAATTTACATCACACATTAGCAATACTAATGTTGAGTTCCTGGATACGAAAGTATATGTAGATGGAGGCAAATTGGAAACCACGCTCCACCGCAAAACAGTGTCGGGCAACTCCACGCTACACGCCAAAAGTTCACACCCGAGACACCTAATAAGTAGCATCCCCCATGGTGAGTTTCTCAGGCTTAAAAGAATATGCTGCACAGAGACTGAATTAGAGAAATGCATACATGAAGACAAGAGTAGATTCAGGCTGAGGGGCTATGATGAGAGAATTTTAAATGAGGCCACTAAAAAAGCGAAAGTAAGAACTAGGGAGTCCTTATTAGAACAAAGGCCACATCATACGGAAGTGGCAGCTGCAGTTACATCTCAAACTTCAAGCATTATGAAAGACGACAATACACCGAGGCTTATCACTACATACAGTTGTCAACAAAGACAGTTGAGGTCTATAGTCAATAAAAGTTGGCCCATTATACTCACAGATGGAGTTTTAGCACCAAGGCTACCAACATTACCAACTGTTACCTTTAGACGGGCATTGTCAATGAGATCCCAACTAGTTAAAAGCAGCCCAGAATTGTCCAAGTACCACGTGGCTTAAACCAAAGCAGGGATTTTACAAGTGTTCTTCGTGCAGGGCGTGCAAGTTTGGTGAGAAAACAACACACTATGAAACACCTTTCAGTCCCGATAAAATAGCTATTAAAGGTAACTTAAACTGCCAGACAGAATACGCGGTGTATGTGCTGACATGTACCTGTGGCTTTAGATACGTGGGAAGTACCAAGCTACAGGTACGTGTGAGAATCTTACAGCACTTGCGGGCCATTGTTAATAACGATGCCACCTACCCCGTGGCTCGTCACTTTAAAACTGAACATGGTAATGCCCTTAACTGTCTTAAATATTATGTAGTGGATGCTGTCCATAATCTCCGTCGTGGAGGCAACAGAGAACGGCTGTTAAGACAGTTAGAGTCACGCTTTATACTAGAATTTGATTGTAAAGCACAGACAGGGCTTAACAACACAGAGGATTTGCATAATTTCTTATGAAACCGCCATGTATCATATAAGGCTGATAACATCTACACTGTAGCCCTTGAAGCAAATAAATAAAGAAACAGACAAGCACAAAGTCCATTATGAAATTATCTGCTTGACAGTCTCTGCACAACACATATATGATCTTCTGATATGTAAGACTCGAACAGGACTATGACAGGACATGTCCATAATATGAATAATATACTACATTTTAGCCTGCCGTCCAGAAAGAACAAGTACATTTTTATATGAAAAACAAAAAAAACCTTAAAAAGATGTTAAATAGATGTGTTTTTTAATAATGTATAATCATTATATGTACTGTATAGCACTTAGCACTTTATAGCAATCTTTGCACTAATAAGGCACTTAGTTTGCACATAAGCACTTTATTAAGATGGTTAGGCGCAATTTGCACATTAAAAGGCGGATATGATTTTGATATGGTAGAATTCATGATAATATTCCTGTGTCATATATACATTAAATGTTGAGTACATAATTACAATGAGCTATAAGCAGGGGTTTGTTTACGGTGAAAATAATGCATTCATGCGAAGAAGAAACCACTACAACATTTCCCCAGTGTAAATAATACAATGGTGATATAACCGATAGAAGGAGTAGGCTTTAATGGCCACCTTACATAAACAAGATAACCTTAGTATCACATTGTATATATATTTATTTTATGTATTTATTCAGGCATTTATGTATTTATTGATTTTAACAATTTTAGTAATTGTATAATTGAAAATTAACTGTAAGTTAAAATGTATTTGAATTCCTACATGCATTACCGGCTGGTAATGATACTGCGATGTACAATGCCACAAGTGACAAATTGGGTCTTTTCACACGGTCTATCTGTATCATGTGACACAAAGGGGATGTACAAATAAGCTTACCGTAAAGCGTTTTGTTATGTGATCAAGGTCACTCGGTGACCGAAACTCGTCATGATATAAAGAGGAATCTGTGAGCAAAATAAAGAAAATCGCACTATCACAAGAGGAGTTTGTGCTCTCTTTTTCTCGCCAGAATGGAAGTGAAAAGGTGCGGTTTTTGAATCGGATATATATATATATATATATATATATATATATATATATATATATATATATATACAGCTCCAAGATGTGTCCATCAGTTGAGTCGCACTCGGCCATCAGCAGCAAGAGAACTCTCTTTCCATGGTATGGACGGATACTGCTTACAGCCATTAACAGCCTCCGTGTAGGTTTGCCTGACGCGTTTTGAAAGCTCCTCACTTAAGAGGCTTTCACGGGAAGGATGCGTGCATATGACGTTCCCATTTAAATACTGCACTCCCTCCAATGGGATAGTCATATGGAACTGTGCATTATGGGAACTATAGTTCGTAATCGATCATCCCTCAAATGGATGCACGCATTATACTCTGTATAGGTCACATGGACCCCGCAAGCGGGCCCGTCCTAAATCCTCTGCTGTTGGCCCACATAATCGATTTGGTAAATACCTTGTCGAGTGGCCCCCTATTATGGTGGGGTGGTGCAGACTCCGCGGCAGGACGGCCGCGAATACATACAGCTCCAAGATGTGTCCATCAGTTGTGTCGCACTCGGCCATCAGCAGCAAAAGAACTCTCTTTCCATGGTATGGACGGATACCGCTTACAGCCATTAACAGCCTCCGTGTAGGTTTGCCTGATGCGTTTCGAAAGCTCCTCAGCTTTCTCTTCAGAGGCTTTCACGGGAAGGATGCGTGCATATGACGTTCCCATTTAAATACTGCACTCCCTCCAATGGGATAGTCATATGGAACTGTGCATTATGGGAACTATAGTTCGTAATGGATCATCCCCCAAATGGATACACGCATTATACTCTGTATAGGTCACATGGACCCCGCAAGCGGGCCCGTCCTAAATCCTCTGCTGTTGGCCCACATAATCGATTTGGTAAATACGTTGTCGAGTGGCCCCCTATTATGGCGGGGTGGTGCAGACTCCGCGGCAGGACTGCCCCGAATACATACAGCTCCAAGATGTGTCCATCAGTTGAGTCACACTCGGCCATCAGCAGCAAGAGAACTCTCTTTCCATGGTATGGACGGATACCGCTTACAGCCATTAACAGCCTCCGTGTAGGTTTGCCTGACGCGTTTCGAAAGCTCCTCAGCTTTCTCTTCAGAGGCTTTCACAGGAAGGATGCGTGCATATGACGTTCCCATTTAAATACTGCACTCCTCCAATGGGATAGTCATATGGAACTGTGCATTATGGGAACTATAGTTCGTAATCGATCATCCCCCAAATGGATGCATGCATTATACTCTGTATAGGTCACATGGACCCCGCATTACTAAGTGCCGAGACTACAGCTCCTATCATGCACAGTCTCATAGGAGCGGCCCATTTGGGGGCGTGCAATATTTAAATGTGAACTGGGACTGGTACATGCACGCATCTTTTCCGTTAAAGCCTCTGAGGAGAAGTTGAGGAATTTCAAAACGCATCAGGCAGTCCTATACGGAAAGGCTGTTTAAAGTATCCGCAGGCGGAATACCGTTCATACCTATTAAAGGCTGTTGTCTTGCTGTTGTTGTCTGAGTGCTGCTCATCTGGTGGACAACTTTGGAGCTGAATCTATACGCGGCCGTCCTGCCGCGGAGCGAGCACCACCCCGTGAATCAAGGGGGCCACGCGACTTGGTTTTGACTGAATCGTAAATGTGGGGCAGCAGCAGAGGATTTAGGACGGGCCCGTCTGCGGGGTCCATTGAGGACTTTGAATTCAACAGAACATTATGTGTGCATCCATTTGTGGATTACTAAGTGCCGAGACTACAGCTCCCATCATGCACAGTCTCATAGGAGTGGCCCATTTGGGGGCGTGCAATATTTAAATGTGAACTGGGACCGGTACATGCACGCATCCTTTCCATTAAAGCCTCTGAGGAGAAGTTGAGGAACTTCGAAACGCGTCAGGCAGTCCTATACGGAAAGTCTGTTTAAAGTATCCGCAGGCGGAATACCGTTCATACCTATTAAAGGCTGTTGTCTTGCTGTTGTTGTCTGAGTGCTGCTCATCTGGTGGACAACTTTGGAGCTGAATCTATACGCGCCCGTCCTGCCGCGGAGCGAGCACCACCCCGCAAATCAAGGGGGCCACGAGACTTTGTATTGACTGAATCGTAAATGTGGGGCAGCAGCAGAGGATTTAGGACGGGCCCGTCTGCGGGGTCCATTGAGGACTTTGAATTCAACAGAACATTATGTGTGCATCCATTTGTGGATTACTAAGTGCCGAGACTACAGCTCCCATCATGCACAGTCTCATAGGAGCGGCCCGTTTGGGGGCGTGCAATATTTAAATGTGAACTGGGACCGGTACATGCACGCATCCTTTCCGTTAAAGCCTCTGAGGAGAAGTTGAGGAACTTCAAAACGCGTCAGGCAGTCCTATACGGAAAGGCTGTTTAAAGTATCCGCAGGCGGAATACCGTTCATACCTATTAAAGGCTGTTGTATTGCTGTTGTTGTCTGAGTGCTGCTCATCTGGTGGACAACTTTGGAGCTGAATCTATACGCGGCCGTCCTGCCGTGGAGCGAGCACCACCCCGCGAATCAAGGGGGCCACGCGACTTGGTATTGACTGAATCGTAAATGTGGGGCAGCAGCAGAGGATTTAGGAAGGACCCGTCTGCGGGGTCCATTGAGGACTTTGAATTCAACAGAACATTATGTGTGCATCCATTTGTGGATTACTAAGTGCTGAGACTAAAGCTCCCATCATGCACAGTCTCATAGGAGCGGCCCATTTGGGGGCGTGCAATATTTAAATGTGAACTGGGACCGGTACATGCACGCATCCTTTCCGTTAAAGCCTCTGAGGAGAAGTTGAGGAACTTCGAAACGTGTCAGGCAGTCCTATACGGAAAGGCTGTTTAAAGTATCCGCAGGCGGAATACCGTTCATACCTATTAAAGGCTGTTGTCTTGCTGTTGTTGTCTGAGTGCTGCTCATCTGGTGGACAACATTGGAGCTGAATCTATACGCGGCCGTCCTGCCGCGGAGCGAGCACCACCCCGCGAATCAAGGGGGCCACGCGACTTGGTATTGACTGAATCGTAAATGTGGGGCAGCAACAGAGGATTTAGGAAGGCCCCGTCTGCGGGGTCCATTGAGGACTTTGAATTCAACAGAACATTATGTGTGCATCCATTTGTGGATTACTAAGTGCTGAGACTACAGCTCCCATCATGCACAGTCTCATAGGAGCGGCCCATTTGGGGGCGTGCAATATTTAAAGGTGAACTGGGACCGGTACATGCACAAATCCTTTCTGTTAAAGCCTCTGAGGAGAAGTTGTGGAACTTCGAAACGCGTCAGGCAGTCCTATACGGAAAGGCTGTTTAAAGTATCCGCAGGCGGAATACTGTTCATACCTATTAAAGGCTGTTGTCTTGCTGTTGTTGTCTGAGTGCTGCTCATCTGGTGGACAACTTTGGAGCTGAATCTATACGCGGCCGTCGTGACCCGGAGCGAGCACCACCCCGCGAATCAAGGGGGCCACGCGACTTGGTAGTGACTGAATCGTAAATGTGGGGCAGCAGCAGAGGATTTAGGACAGGCCCGTCTGCGGGGTCCATTGAGGACTTTGAATTCAACAGAACATTATGTGTGCATCCATTTGTGGATTACTAAGTGCCGAGACTACAGCTCCCATCATGCACAGTCTCATAGGAGCGGCCCATTTGGGGGCGTGCAATATTTAAATGTGAACTGGGACCGGTACATGCACGCATCATTCCGTTAAAGCCTCTGAGGAGAAGTTGAGGAACTTCGAAACGCGTCAGGCAGTCCTATACGGAAAGGCTGTTTAAAGTATCCGCAGGCGGAATACAGTTCATACCTATTAAAGGCTGTTGTCTTGCTGTTGTTGTCTGAGTGCTGCTCATCTGGTGGACAACTTTGGAGCTGAATCTATACCCGGCCGTCCTGCCGCGGAGCGAGCACCACCCCGCGAATCAAGGGGGCCACGTGACTTGGTATTGACTGAATCGTAAATGTGGGGCAGCAGCAGAGGATTTAGGATGGGCCCGTCTGCGGGGTCCATTGAGGACTTTGAATTCAACTGAACATTATGTGTGCATCCATTTGTGGATTACTAAATGCCGAGACTACAGCTCCCATCATGCACAGTCTCATAGGAGCGGCCCATTTGGGGGCGTGCAATATTTAAATGTGAACTGGGACCGATACATGCACGCATCCTTTCCGTTAAAGCCTCTGAGGAGAAGTTGAGGAACTTCGAAACGTGTCAGGCAGTCCTATACGGAAAGGCTGTTTAAAGTATCCGCAGACGGAATACCGTTCATACCTATTAAAGGCTGTTGTCTTGCTGTTGTTGTCTGAGTGCTACTCATCTGGTGGACAACTTTGGAGCTGAATCTATACGCGGCCGTCATGCCGCAGAGTGAGCACTACCCCGCGAATCAAGGGGGCCACGCGACTTGGTATTGACTGAATCGTAAATGTGGGGCAGCAGCAGAGGATTTAGAACAGGCCCGTCTGCGGGGTCCATTGAGGACTTTGAATTCAACTGAACATTATGTGTGCATCCATTTGTGGATTACTAAGTGCCGAGACTACAGCTCCCATCATGCACAGTCTCATAGGAGTGGCCCATTTGGGGGCGTGCAATATTTAAATGTGAACTGGGACCGGTACATGCACGCATCCTTTCCGTTAAAGCCTCTGAGGAGAAGTTGAGGAACTTCGAATCGCGTCAGGCAGTCCTATACGGAAAGGCTGTTTAAAGTATCCGAAGGCGGAATACCGTTCATAATTATTAAAGGCTGGTGTCTTGCTGTTGTTGTCTGAGTGCTGCTCATCTGGTGGACAACTTTGGAGCTGAATATATACGCTATCCGTCCTGCCGCAGAGCGAGCACCACCCCGCGAATCAAGGGGGCCACGCGACTTGGTATTGACTGAATCGTAAATGTGGGGCAGCAGCAGAGGATTTAGGACGGGCCCGTCTGCGGGGTCCATTGAGGACTTTGAATTCAACTGAACATTATGTGTGCATCCATTTGTGGATTACTAAGTGCCGAGACTACAGCTCCCATCATGCACAGTCTCATAGGAGCGGCCCATTTGGGGCGTGCAATATTTAAATGTGAACTGGGACCGATACATGCACGCATCCTTTCCGTTAAAGCCTCTGAGGAGAAGTTGAGGAACTTCAAAACGTGTCAGGCAGTCCTATACGGAAAGGCTGTTTAAAGTATCCGCAGGCGGAATACCGTTCATACCTATTAAAGGCTGTTGTCTTGCTGTTGTTGTCTGAGTGCTACTCATCTGGTGGACAACTTTGGAGCTGAATCTATAGGCGGCCGTCCTGCCGCAGAGTGAGCACTACCCCGCGAATCAAGGGGGCCACGCGACTTGGTATTGACTGAATCGTAAATGTGGGGCAGCAGCAGAGGATTTAGAACGGGCCCGTCTGCGGGGTCCATTGAGGACTTTGAATTCAACAGAACATTATGTGTGCATCCATTTGTGGATTACTAAGTGCCGAGACTACAGCTCCCATCATGCACAGTCTCATAGGAGCGGCCCATTTGGGGGCATGCAATATTTAAATGTGAACTGGGACCGGTACATGCACGCATCCTTTCCGTTAAAGCCTCTGAGGAGAAGTTGAGGAACTTCGAAACGCGTCAGGCACTCCTATACAGAAAGGCTGTTTAAAGTATCCGCAGGCGGAATACCGTTCATACCTATTAAAGGCTGTTGTCTTGCTGTTGTTGTCTGAGTGCTGCTCATCTGGTGGACAACTTTGGAGCTGAATATATATATATATATATATATATATATATATATATATATATATATATATATATATATATATATATATATATATATACATTTTTTTTACTACCGTGATCAAGAACTTGGTGTTCGTAACGCGTATGAGGAGGAGACTGATGGTCTAATAAAGATTTATATTAGCCAAGAAGAGTGCTGCGTACTTTTTCAACAATGTGGAAAATATTTTTGCGAGAACTGGCCCTTTTCTCGCCGCGAGCACCAGCTGAACTGTGCTCCCCCCGTCAAGGACTGTTTTGTGGATTCATTTATATATGTATATATATATATATATATATATATTCACTGAAAAAACCATAGGTTTCAGGGGCGATATAGTTAGTTGGACATTTCACTCGTACAAAACCATAGAAATTCCCCGTTATAGTTAGTTCAGCTAACTATAACTCGCGTCACCAGCAATGCACTGCTGATGACGTCACATATTACATCACTCATGACATGGTCAGTGACATCACTCATGACATCACTGATGACATCTCAAATGACATCACTGATGACATCCCTGATGACATCATCCTTGTGATAGAGTGGCAGACCTCCTCTCACCCTAATATAACCTTTGATACACACACTCAAAAATACAAACTAACATTTTCAAAACAATGGACATACCAATACTAGTTACAACACACCTATTCATTAATTCCAAGATCTACACACACATCCACTCATTCACCAACAGTCCCTATACAGTCACTCATACATATACTCACTCATCATATGTACTCATACACCTATACATCCTGTTACACACCGCCACTCATCCATAGAGTTACTCACACACATAGTCACACATGCAAACAAAGTATCAAACATCCATTTACTTGCATATACAGTTATACACACACTACCACACTTACTTCTACAGAAACTTACACATACTTACTCTCTTAAACAATCACTTATAGAAACACCTACTTATTTGTACAGGAACTCTTCCAATCTCTCACTCTCACATATACTCACTTATATACACCAATACTCACATATACTAGTTTAAAACATATGTAGTTACTCATAAAGACACTATTGAGACAGTCATTCACTCACTAACAGACCCATACACATACTCATCCACCTATACAGTCCTGCACACATGCTGTCTTCAACACATACAAACAGTGAGTCACTCATTCATGCATCTATGCACTAAGTAATACCCCCACCGAACCATACAGACACTCAGACACTCATACTGATACTCAAAAAACCAACTAATAACCCATATAGACACTCATGTAGCTACTCACCAACCCATGCAGCCACTTATACACAAAGTGAGAGACTGATACAGATATTTTCATATTTAAACATTACTCACTAACCCATGTATTCACTAAGATACACTTAGTCAGTTATACAATCAATTTTACAATTGATGTCATGAGTGATGTCACTGACCATGTCATGAGTGATGTAATATGTGACGTCATCAGCAGTGCATTGCGGGCGCGCAAGTTATAGTTAGCTGAACTAACTATAACGGGGAATTTCTATGGTTTTGTACGAGTGAAATGTCCAACTAACTATAACGCCCCTGAAACCTATGGTTTTTTCAGTGAATTTCTAAGGTTTTTTAAATGCTAATTTCTAACTATAACGTGCCTGAAACCTATGGTTTTTTCAGTGAATTTCTAAGGTTTTTTAAATGCTAATTTCTAACTATAACGTGCCCGAAACCTATGGTTTTTTAGTGAATATATATATATTTATTATACTATGTATACATGTGAAAATGTCTCGGTCCCCTGTTTGCCTCGGTGGCACGGAAAAAATGGGTGGAACTGACGTCAGCACGCCGACGAGGTCCTCTTATGGCTCAGATGACGTCATACGGTGTCGCGAGCGGAGCCGTGCTCATTGACGTGGGAGAGCTAGGAAAGAATTTCCGTGGAATGCTGGTGCAGGGGATATTCACCTAAGTGTTCAGGCTAGTCCTTTGGGAGCAACTGTTTATGTTGCCACTCCAGAAACCGAAACTAGTGATCAGAGGGCAGAGGCCCTGCAGATGGCACACGAGGTGGGGTGCCCAGTCGTGTGCACCGGCGGGGCAGCGAAGTGACAAGCACCACAACCCACAAAAAAGGTAATGAGGGCACTGAATAACACAGGATCTTCTCTTTGTATCTGGCAGGAACAACGAAGTTAAAATGCCCTAGTACTAAAATGTAGAATTAGTGCTACAACGGTCTTCAAGAGGACCTGCGATGCCGCTTCTGCCTCCCGTACCCTGGAGGCGGTACTCGAAGATTCGTCAACCGGCGCCAACGTTATTTCAAATAGAATGTTGCGGATTTCCTATGGAAAATAGATCCTAACTATAACTATCTACTGGCGACCGCCAGTAGATTATATATATATATATACTTGAAGATGAAGGATCACAAGAAAACAACAGCCAGCCAGGGCAAAAATCTGGATCCCAAAGGATACAATGAGTCACAAAGAAATAAAATATCCAAGAAAGAAGTGACTCAAACAGATAGATTCACCAAAGAACAAAAATATATTTCCACTACAACGTTTCAGCTTCCGCCTTCCTCAGGTAGTACAAGATGGTTTGCTCAGTGGCTGCACAGATGACACAGCTGAATTTTCAAAAAGCATCATGAGTGAAGATTCCATTTGGAATGTGGAATCAATGCAGTCCTGAGAGCTCTTGAGATATGCAGTAATCAGGTTGTATTATCAGTAATGTTCAGTCCATCTGGATGCAGTGATTTTAAACGGTACATCCAGAAGTTTTCTCTGAGTCCAGTAGTTCTTCCTTTGAGACATGTTCCACGGGAAAATCTTCAAATCTGATAGTAAATGATCCACAAGGTTAAAATGATTGGCTACAGGCTGGTCAATTTTCTTATTAATTATTGCCGATTTGTGGTTCCTGAATCGTGTACGGAGGTCATTCACTGTTTGGCCTACATATTGTTTTTTACAGCTTTGCCGTTGGCACTGAATCACATAAATAATGCATGTTGAGCGACATGTAAGATGCTGTCTTATTCTTATGGCGGGATTGAGCAGCGCACTAGATGGAGGTAATACACCCTTAAGATGTAAGAAGGGGCCGAGTCTTCACCTTGAGGGAGTGACGACATGAACATTCAAAAGGACCCCAGGTGAAACTGTTCTATCTTGAAACCGGCACTGAAGAAAGCGGAAACGCTGAAACGCGTCTGCCTGAAGTTTCACACATTGAAAGGACATTGCGCTTTGTATTTTGGTGAAGAATAAAACACTGTGGATTTACCTTGGCTGTGTCAGACCCTTTTCAAAGAAGGAAGGGGTATTGGTCTCGATGTTAAAACGGTATGCTGACACCGTCTACTGACACGCCCTCCCGGTCTGGTGCACCGCGTCTGATCAGCAAGTATGGTGAAGTA
This sequence comes from Calotriton arnoldi, assembly GCA_963921515.1. Taxonomy (NCBI): domain Eukaryota; kingdom Metazoa; phylum Chordata; class Amphibia; order Caudata; family Salamandridae; genus Calotriton; species Calotriton arnoldi. The sequence continues at coordinate 85,547 of CAWUFW010020238.1, read as the reverse complement.
TGAAAGTACAAACGCGGAGCCCCCCTAGCCGTCTAACACCACAGTGTGAACTATTGTCTGCCAAGGGGAGGGAGATAGAGGGATCTCCCAGTAAACTCACCGTGCGGATATCATCGAATTTGCCCTGCTGCTGTGCCCAATGTGCTGTTGGCTGGTTAACCCTTGTTGGGACGCCACTGTGTGTCGGGCATGCCAATTACTGAATGGGCGCCCTTGCCAGTATCAGCGCATTGCCGAGTGGCGGGATTGAGCAGCGCACTAGATGGAGGTAATACACCCTTAAGATGTAAGAAGGGGCCGAGTCTTCACCTTGAGGGAGTGACGACATGAACATTCAAAAGGACCCCAGGTGAAACTGTTCTATCTTGAAACTGGCACTGAAGAAAGCGGAAATGCTGAAACGCGTCTGCCTGAAGTTTCACACATTGAAAGGACATTGCGCTTTGTATTTTGGTGAAGAATAAAACACTGTGGATTTACCTTGGCTGTGTCAGACCCTTTTCAAAGAAGGAAGGGGTATTGGTCTCGATATATATATATATATATATATATATATATATATATATATATATATATATATATATATATATACATATATATATATACATGTCGAGCCGTGGGAGCTGCACCGTCCTTGGAAGAGAAGGGAGCCTCAGCCAGGAATTGCCCGAGTGCTGTAAAGGAACAGTAGAAGCTGGTAATGTCCAGCGGATTGTGATTTGAGGGCCCACTGAAGGGCTGTGATAATTTTGAACAATTGTTTCAGATGCTGGACCTACTAAGGTATCTAAAACATGAATAGACACTACCAAGTCCAGCATGCAACACAAGAATAAACAAGTGTTGACATCCACTAGAGGGCAGTACTGTTCAAGTGCATGCCGAATTGTGCAGTCTCTTCATTAACACCACGTTGAAATTCAACTGCCTGTGGCCAAGGTGTGAGAGCACTGAAACACGTTGGGCGAAGCAAAGATACTCGAGGAAACAGTAAGCTGGCGAGCTTTTAATGTGCTGCTGTTGTGTGCGCTTCCAAACAGGAGACCATTGTTTGCAAAATGTATATGTATATATATATATATATATATATATATATATATATATATATATATCAAGCGAAAATACTGAAAAGATTTTTGGAAAATCCTGAACTGTGGAGTGCGACTTTTGTTTGGATTAGATCGGAAATTCAGTCTTTTCGCTTGATTTATAAGACGGGCTCTGCACCCGTGTGATCGCACCAGCCCCGTTAGAGTGGACGAGACCACCTTTTTGCAGGACTTTGCTCTGATATATATATATATATATATGGGAAACCGGTATCCCGTGTTACCCTTCACGTTTGTTCCACCGCCATTACCAAGGGACACAGAAAGGCAGCACTCCACACAACGAGATCACACCAGGTTGTAGCTCCTTAGGAAGTCTTTTTTATTTTCTTGTTTTTCGCATTGTTTTCTTGGAAATAAGGTGCAAAGTGCAATCAGTGCATTGGAAGAAAAAACGACCTACGCGTTTCGGCCAGAGGCCTTCGTCTGGGTCAAAGTGTATAAAGTGCAAAGTGAATTTAAAGAGGTAGGTTAACACCTCCCTCTACCATAGAAAAAACTTGGTTGGTTGTTAATGAAACATTACATATTTTCTCATGACACCTTTATGCACAAAACAAATTTGATATTATAAACGATATCCCCAATGTTAAGCGGGAAGTAAAAGGAGAGAGAACGGGTAAAGAAACCCTTAGGAAATATATAATGCTCACTTATCAGTTCTATAGGAGGTGAAGTACCCATTGTGAGATCATATTAATTAATTGCATCAGTGCTTAAATCATGGTCTATATGTAAAATACGCATATTTTTCTCTCTAAAATTTCACAATTCTTGTTCATATTCCACATGAATGTTAACAAGATGTAGATGACTTGACTCTTTAAATTTCTTGTGTTCATCTATTTGTCATGGGAGTAAAGTGCAAATGCAATAAATATGATAGTATGAGAGATTAGAAAGGTGTATCTATATTTACAACCTGTTTAAAGTGCACAATTATTCCACTCTTTAGATCCACACAATCTTACTATTTATAATTAGGAGTAAAGTACTCATGCCATAAATATAAGAACTATCTAAAAAGAGTGAGAGACATAACTTGTCGTCTGAGGTGAAACACCTCCCTCCACATACTGATATTCATTTATACCATTTGATCATTATAAGGTGCAAATTTCATAAAAAGTTAAATGTCTCTAAGTTTTTTTTTTTTTATTTAATTTTTTATGTGCACATAGGGTTATGGTGAAGTACCCATCTAATCGCGATTATGCACATATTATTCCTGCCTATCCCTCAGAGTTTTATATAAGTCATACAAGCCAATAATCAATAACACCTTCTCCTCTATTTAAAGTGCAAGTGTCAAATGTAAATTCTGGACGACCACATTAAAAACCATCATGTATGTTAAACAGCATATCCAAAATACATAGGGGCATATTTACAAGCCCCTTGCGCCACTTTTGTGCCGCCGTTGCGTCACGCATGTGATGCAGCGGCGACGCAAACCATGCGCCGCGTTGCGCTATATTTACAACGTGACGCATCTAGGGAGATGCGTCACTTAGTAAACCCCTGCGCCACATGAAACCTGCGTCAGGGTTCATGTGGGCATACCAGGCGCAGGGAGGGCGTTCCGGCGCAGGAACGCCTCGGAAAAGTGACGTAGTGAAATCTACAAGATTTCACGCAGTCACTTTTCCGGACGCTGATGCGTCAAATCCTTACGCCTGCTTCAAGCAGGCGTAAGGATTGACGCACCATGTTAGGGATAGGGAAGGTTGGAACAGTGCTGGAGTTGCATTGCGCTTGCGACACAACTTCAGCACTGCGCCAACCTTCCGCCGGCAGATGCGTCACGCATCTGCTTATCCTGCGCCACGATGCGCCGCATTGTAAATGCGGCGCATCGGACGTGGCGCAAGGGTAAACTTGCGTGACGCATTTTCCTGGCGCATCCCTGCTGATATGCAGGGATGCGCCAGGGAACGTAAATATGCCCCATAGTTTTCTTGTTTGTAATTGTCAGGGTGCAAGTTTAAAAAGGTGTACAGTTCTGCATCAGTATTGAGTCCCAATGGGATCTCTGTTCCCATCATGATTATCCATTTGGACTCTGCTTTTCGTAATGTGAGCTTGCGGTCCCCACCTCTCAAGTTCAGAGGGATGTGTTCAATGCCATAAAAAGATAGATTCTCACAATTGCCTTCATGATCTTTCCATGTATGCTTTGCAATGGCATAGGAGAAGTCTTTGTTTTTAATCGCTCTGAGGTGCTGAAGAATTTGTAGCTTGAGTTTATTCACCGTGCTTCCAATGTATTGTTTTCCACAGTGACATCTCAGAGCATACACTACATGTGTAGTCTCACATGTGATTCTTTCCTTGGTTTTAATTTTTTCTCCTATCAAGGTGATTACTTCTTGCTGATTTTGACCATGTTTACATGCCCTGCATTTTGGGCATTTGAAGAAGCCCTTCGCTCTTAGCCACTGGATTTAGCTTCCACTTTTGTCTGATTTCTGGAAATAGCTATGTGTTAGCAAGTCCCCCAGAGAAGATGCCTTTCTGTAGGTGATGCTCAAGTGGTCTGAAGCATAAGTTTTTAAATCTTCATCCTTAGTAAGTAATTTCCAATGGTTCTGTAGTGAGTCTCTTTTCGCATTACTCGAGGAATTAAATTGTGTGATAAATCTTATATTGTCTTCCTCAGGACTTGCCTTCTGCTTCTCCGCAAGACTTTTTGGATGTAGTAAGGACTCTCTCTTCTTTTTCAAGGCCCTTGTTTTTGTATTGTCCAAGACCACAGTTGGATATCCTCTTCTCAGGAATCTCCTATACATTTGATCAATCTGTGAGTGAAACTCTTTATCTTCTGAGCAGTTTCTATGTGCCCGTAGAAACTCCCCATAGGGGACACTCCATTTAAGACATTTTGGGTGGGCACTGTTGGCTGAGAGAATACTATTGCAGGCTGTTGGCTTGCGAAAGAGAGTTGTGCATATTTTTGATCTTTAATATAGATATGTATGTCCAGGTAATCTATCTCATGTTGGCTGGTACTGTAGGTGAATTTGAGATGGAATGTGTTATTATTAAGAGACTTAAGGAATTCAATTCTTCTGTTGTGCCTTCCCAGATTAAAAACAAGTCATCTATATAACGCACCCAGAGTATCACATTGTCCATTAGTTTCTTGTACGTTTCAGACCAAATGTGTTCTGTTTCCCACAGGCCCATCATTAGGTTAGCATAAGTGGGTGCAACGGATGTACCCATTGCGGACCCTTTTATTTTGTCTATAAACTTTCTTGTCACAGACAAATACATTATTTGTGAGGCAGAAATGCATCATGTCTAGGATCATATGGGTCTGGCCAAGTACACTCAATGATTGTGATCTGAAGTAAAATTCACAGGCTTTTATGCCATTGTCATGTCTGATCGATGTATATAGTGAGACCACATCAATGGTCATCATTGTGTAGTTTTCTCTCCAGGGAATCCCTCCAATCCAATTTAAGAAATCCATTGAATCTCGGCTATATGATGGTAGATTTTGTACATAGGGGAAGAGGAAAATGTCTAGAAATCTGGAGGTGTTTTCCAAGAGTGAGCCACACGAGCTTACAATTGGGCATCCAGGGGGATTCTCCAATTTCTTGTAAACTTTTGGTAAAACATAGATGGTTGGAGTGATAGGTCAATTTATTAGAAGATATTCAAGTTCATCGCCATCTAACAAAGCATCCATGTGCCAGCTGCGTAGCATGCTATGAAATCTAGTCATAATCAAGATGGTTGAATCTTCTTTAAGTTTTTCATAACTGTTCACATCCTTTAGTTGTCTTTTGATTTCAAGGTAATATTTTTGTGAATCCATCACAATGATGTTACCACCCTTATCTGAGGGTTTTATGACAATATTGTCATCCATCCGTAGATCTTTTAATGCCCAATTGTCATCTCTAGTCATGTTATTTGGTCTTTGTTGTTTCACTTTTCTCTCCTTTATGTATATTGTCCGAAGTTCCTCTGTCATCAGTTCTTGAAAGATATCTACCCTATTTCCTGCTGGTAATTGTGGGCAGAATCTTGATCGTGTTTTACAGTTACTACTGATGGACATGTTAGTTTCGATCATCATTTCTTCGCATAATTGTATGTTTGTCATGGCATCTGTAGTAGTTGTTAATACATTTTCATTATTTTCAGTTTCCAGGCTATGTAAAGATCTTAGTGGTGGAATGTCATTCATGGTCAATATAGATAATGTGTCTGGATTTCTCTGTTCCGTTGGTCTCGGTGGGACATTCGAAAAATATTTCTTCAGTTTTAACTTCCGGCAGAATTTGTAGAGATCCACTCTTGACACGGCAAGATCCATGCCATATGAGGGACAGAATGTTAGCCCTTTGTTCAATAGTTTCAAATGTTTAATATTCAGTTTTCTGGATGATAGATTGATTACTAAGTCATCCTGTAATTGTGCATCCAGATCTGTTGTTTCCATTCTCATTTTTTGGGATCTTCCGCCTCTTTGCAGGACTTTGATACACATATATATATATGTATATATATATATATATATATATATATATATATATATATATATATATATATATATATATATATATTCAATAAAAATACATACATAGATGAATACATAGTGAGGCTTTGAGTCATCCCGCTTCATCCACTTGTCTGATCAATTGTCAGTCACATTTTGCTTCTGTGCAGCACTGCATACAGCAATGGATCAGTCCCATTCAGCCATTGGTTCTCTTGCACTGTGAATGATGGCATATTGTCTGTGCATATCTACCTAAAAAGCAGTGTACTTCAGAGCTGGAGGGAAAATACTTTGCTATGCCAATTTTTCTTTTCTTTTTTTGTATTCAAACTTGTGCATTTATAATATAAGTTCAGGTAACACTAATTCAACACGGAGAACATTTTCTTTGTGTCAATAAAAACCTAATTTTTGTGTGCCATTGAAAGTAATATGTTTTCTCGCAGACAGGTTTACCTCTAAGAACACCTGTGTGGTAGGAAGCATACATCTAATGCTACTAAAATTATAAGCAAAAGTTATATATATATATATTTTTACATTTTTATTTCAAACACATATCTTATCTGTTTAAGCTGTGGCATGTTTTGATTTTTTATCATCTTTTAATTTTGGCGGCACATGCTTGCCATAAAGTAAAATTCATTCAATCATTTCACCAGCTTACCAAACCCAGTTCTATTGTCTTTGTCAATGCTTATAATATTGGCTCCTAAGTAAGGACTGATGCTGGTTTATTATGGTTAACCTAATTCATTCACAGGGTCGTTCCATGATGCATTGGACACCATTAAAAAGACAGTACACAACAAATTCAGCAAACATGCAAACTATACAGTTACAAGCTAAGAGAACATGGAATTATGCGAGAAATGTTCCTAAAGCAAATAAGGAAAATGTAATGTAATGCAATCACACAACGTGCAGGATTAAAATAGAATGGATTTGTGCAGTGTTTGCATAGAGCAAACCAGCAAACTACATGTATTAAAATGCATTTGGGCATTTCTGCCTTGTACAAGGTTAACCAAAACGAAAGAGCAGATCTCTGTTAATGTTAAAGGTCTCACCCTGTGTTAGAAATGGGGGTCTCTAGTTGGCAGAGGTAAGTACCTTTGTCCAAATAGGGACCCTTGCTACTAGTCAGGGTAAGGGGATACACACTCTAGATAACCCCTGCTCACCCCTTGGTAGCTTGGCACAAGCAGACAGGCTTATCCCAAAGGCAATGTGTAAAGTATTTGCACCAACACTCACAGTAACACAGTGAAAACACCACAAATGGACACCACACCAGTTTAGAAAAATAAAATATCTTTATCTAAACTTAACAAGACCAAAACGACAAAAATCCAACATACAGTTAAAAATATGGCTTTCAAAAGGTTTCAAGAACTTGTACCATAGAAAACTATGGATGCGTGACTTTTCACCAAAGTACCTGTAGATGTGTGAAAGTTCCAAAAGCCAAACAGCCGCAGAGAAAGGAAGCGTTGGAAAACACAGCGATGCATCAGTTCCTGAGTCCTTGGGGAAGCGAGGCCATAGTTCTGCTGCACACAGGAGAAGTGATGCGTCGAATCAGGACTGTAGGGGGAAGTGAGGCGTCGAAATCCAAGACGATTCTAGTCTGCGGGTGATGCGTGGAAAAACTTGGTGCACAGGTACAATGCGTGACACACCGGAGGTGATGCGTTGCTTTGCGAGGCTTCGTGCCGTCCGGCGTCGGTGCTGGGGGCTGTGCGGCGAGACTTCGCGGCGCCCGGCGAGACTCGGCGAGGCTTCGCGTTGTCTGGCGCCGGTTCGAGAGACTTTGCACGGCTTCGCGATGCTTCGCGCCGGTTCTTGCAGAGATTAGCTGCAAAACCCACCTCTGAGGCCTTGTAACTGGAAGGAGGCACCTCAGGCAAGGGTAGGACTCACAGATGGCAGAGTCCAGCAGCACCAGCAGATTTGCATGAAGTCTTTTGTGTCCCTGAGACTTCAGAACAGGAGGCCAGCACACTTCAGGCCCTTGGAGATCTCCTTCAAGCAGGGGACACAGCACACAGCAAAGTCCTTTTCCTTTCCTTGGCAAGCAACTGCAGGCCAACCCCAGACACACAGCAAGGGCAGTACTTCTCCTCAGTCTCTCCAGCTCTTCTCTTTGGCAAAGGTTCCTCTTGAATTCCAGGAATGAACTAAAGTCTGGGGTTTTGGGTCTGATACTTATACCCAAAATGTCTTTGTTCTCTTTGTGCAAGGGGCTCTGAGCCCAGTTCAAACCAGTTCTGGGGGGCACTCTGCAAGTGCACAACAACCTCCTTTGTCAGTGTGAGCCTTGGCTCGAGACACACCACAGGGGGGCAGAGCCAGCATTGTGCTAGGCAGGCACAGCCCTATTCAGGTACAGGTGCTACTCCTCCCACCACTCCAGATGCAGATCAGGCCTATTCAGCCTAGTGCTGACTCATCCAGACTCCTGGAGCCACTGCACCTACCCAGCCCCTGTCACTCCAAAGCCAGACAGTCAATCCACAAACAGGCAGAGGCACACAGGATGGTTGAACAAGAAAATAGCCACTTTCTAAAAGTGGTATTTTCAAACACACAATTTAAAAACCATCTTTACTAAAAGATGTGTTATTAAATCCTGAGTTCAGGGATACCAAACTCCATTTTTCGATCTTATCCCTATGGGAAGATATGCTTGTAAAATGTTACAAAGCATTCCCCATTCTGTCCTATGGGGCAATTTAGCCTTTCAATAGTGAAAAACGAAATTGGCAGTATTTCACTATCAGGACATGTTACACACACCAGTACATGTCCTACCTTTCACAAATACTGCACCCTGCCACGGGGGTACCTTGGGCCTACCATAGGGGTGTCTTATGTGTAAGAAAAGGGAAGGGTAGGGCCTGGCAAGTGGGTGCACTTGCCAAGTCGACATGGCAGTTAACAAACTGCGCGCAGGCACCGCAGTGGCAGGCCTGAGACATCTTTCCAAGGCTACTCATGTGGGTGGCACAATCAGTGCTGCAAGCCCACTAGTAGCATTTGATTTACCAGCCCTGGCACACTCAGTGCACTTTACTAGGGACCTACTGGTAAAACAAATATGCTAATCAGGGAGAACCAATCACAATAACAATTTACACAGAGAGCATATGCACTTTAGCACTGATCAGCAGTGGTAATGTGCCCAGAGTCCTATAGCAAACAAACACAGGTCAGGTAAAAATAGGAGGAAGAAGCAAAAGGTTTGGGGATAACCCTGCAAAAAGAGCCATTTCCAACACCTTGCCTTAACAATCAAAAGTAAGAAGATGCCCTACTCCTCAAGGGAAACAATCAAAGACATTTGCAATTCAATGCGGACACAGGTTCACACCTGGATAGATGGGTCAAAAGCAGTGCAAGGGTGAAACTTTTTCATTCTATACTGATTTTATTTTAAACTAAACATAAGTGAATTAAAAATATAAGTGAACAAAAAATAAAGACTACAATTCTTTGTTACAGAACTGCTTTTATTTTATTGTATTTCCAAGCAGAAGAGTAAGAGTTGCCGCGTTTGTTATGAGCTGAGCTGACTTTGTACCCCTCCCCCTCACTTTCAACTTGGCCACATGCAGAGCTTTAATTTCCACTTTATGCATGGACAGGGCTAAGGATAGGAGCAAGGTAGATCCATGTACTGTCTGCAAGGAACAGAGTTCACCATTTACTCTGATCCCTGTATTCCGATTTTCAAACAGGTGTGGATCTTCCTACAATAGCAGAATAATGCACATTTTGTATTTAATCAAGGGAAGATCAGATCAGGAAATCCAGGAATCACGCTTTCATGGTGGGAAAAATAGTCATATTTTTATTACAAAAATATTGTTTGCTCTTACTTACTTTTCAATCTTTTGACAATGCCCATCATTCCGTTTTAACAGATTCCACTTATGCACAACATAGAAACATAATGTTCAGCTTCACTGCAAGGTTCCCTTGTACAAAAAAAAGTAGATAATATGTAGCAACAGTGCAAAGTTCCGTCTAGTGCTTCATTTGTAAAACAATAAATGTCGGCGCCTAAACTTTTTCTCCCGCGACCGACCTGCCTAATGTTAGAGTTGCCGCATTCCATTGCTGTCTTGTCTTCATGCCACCGATCATGCCTCTTTCCAACATCACTCTTCACACCATGCCCGTTTATTACCCTCTTGCAGGTTGTTTTTCTTTTCTCCTTTCTGGGTGCCCTGATCTCAAAAAAGAAAAGAAAATATTTCGAGAGCGATTGACATTGCCTCTGCTTTCCTAACTTGCCATTAAGTTGAGTAATAGTAAGACTGATTCATTTGCAAAACTAATTGGAAGCATAAACGGCTCCGGCCAGCATCATTTTACAAAGTAAAGACTTGGAAACTTTAACCAGTGTCAGGGAATAGGGAGCAAAAGTGCTCCTAACATTGCAAAAGTTTCTAGGGAGACACTTTAGGCGGCAGGTATTGAGGTGGAAAATATGCAAATTGCATCTTTTATGCTGCAAGTTCTCCCCCTGGAGACAGAGGTCAAATTCAAAGCGCGGAGCAACGCACTATGAGGGAAACATGAGACAAGGGAAAGGAGCATTGGGCAAGACAGAGACCTAAGAGCAAGCTTTTACATTTTGTCAGCACAGTATTTACTGAAATGTTCATGGAAAATACTTTGTTAATGACCTTAAAATCAAAGCGTAACAAATATACATATACAGCCTGGGTGGATAACATGCCCAGGCTCCCACTGCCTGTCTGCGCCAAAACCACAGCGCTCAGACCAATCACAACGCTGTATTACAGCGTTGTGATTGGCTTAGGGGAGCCAATCACAACGCTGCATTATGGGGAGCCTAGTGCTTCCTACTCCCTATTCTGGCCAAGAGAGACGATGAGGGATGCAGAGAAGAGGCGCTGCAAGCAGATTTTTTTTCTATTGTTTTTAGCCCCCTCACCCTCCACCCTCTCCCCCCCCCCAGCCCCGATCGGTGTCGGCCGCCACTGTTAAGATAGTCCTCTCTAGCCCCTGCAGCCACTGCGGGACACTTACCCCTCTCTGGGTGAAGGCCACATGCAAAGACTGTTACAAGCCAAAATAATGCATATCAGAGATTCATTTTATTTATTACTTTTTATAGTGCACTGTAAAAATATAATTATGCCAAGGTAGAAGGGGGTAGATGACTGAGTAACTATTGGTGGTTTGGTTTACCAGCAAGTTCCCTTGTAGATAAGTGGGGCCATGGGCAGGAGGAGCACTATAACCGATTGTCTGACCTTAAAGATATTTAAGGCCAAATAAAATGTAATTTGGGATTCTCTGCAGGAATTCGGGGCAGTCGGAATATTGTCACAGTATTAATGAGTTAGTGCCCATGAAATGGAGCATAATTGTGTTAACCTGACAGTACTGGGTGGAATTCTACATGGAATTCACCCATCTTGGGGGATTTAATGCAGATCTTTACACCTGCAAGGGAGCTGGTGTCAGAGTGTTCTTGGGGAGATGTTGATTTGAATATCTGGGATCTTAGTCACAATTAACGTGTTCAGCTGTTGGCATATTTCCTGGCTGAGGCAGTGCCAGAATGTGGGTAACATATGTTTGAGGAAGCTCATGATATTATAGAATTCTTATCTAGGTTTGATTACATTGGAAACAGATGGAGTAGTGTAGAGTTAGTGCATAGAGTGGAATAGGATACAGTAGAGTTGCATGTAGTGTTTTAGAATAGAGCAGCAAACAGCGGAGTGAGTTAGACTGTAGTGGTGTACAGTGGAATTTCACAGAGGAGAGTGGTGTATAGTGGAGTGGATTACAGTAGAGTGGCATACAGTGGAACAGCATATACTAGAGTGGGTTAGAGTGGAATAGCGTAGAGTGGAGTGGGGTACAGTGAGAGTGGCATACAGTGGAATGGTGTAGACTGGAGAAAGGTACAGTGTAGTGGTGTACAGTGGAAAAGCGTGCACTGGAGTGACTTAGAGTGGAGTGGGCAGAGTGGAGTGGCATAGAGTGGTGTGGCAAACAGTAGAATAGCGTATGGTGTAGAGGTTTAGACTGGAGTGATGTACAGAGGAGTGGTATCGAGAGGAATAGCATACAGTGTAGAGTTGTAGAGTGGACTTGCATAGAGTGGAGTTGCATAGAGTAGAGGGGCATACTCTGGAGTGTCGTAGAATGGTTTAGAGTGTAATTGCGTACAGTGGAATGGTGTAGAGTGAAATCGTGTAGAGTACAGTGGAGTACAGTGGAGTGGTGTACAGTGGAATAGCATAGAGTAGAGTAATTCATAGGTATTACCACGATACTCCATAGAGATTTTTGTAAAGAGTTAAATAAGTAAAAAATTGAAAATACACTACAGTACACTACATTTGTAAAATATGGTGTAATACAGTGTATTTTTAATTATTATTTTTTTTTACATTTTTTAAAAGTACCAGGGTACTTCCAAGGTAGTACAGCGATACTCTGTACATTTTTTTTAGACAGTGTACTTTCTGAGAAAAGGTCTGATAACAACTTCTGAAGAAAGGTTTCCATGTGGTCTGAAGCCAACATACCCAACAACCAAACATTATTCCTTTGGGCTCTTCATGTCTGATCACTGAGCATCTAATGCACTATCATGCACAGTCTTTAAATCCTGAGAAAGTACAAAAACCCATTCTTTAAAAGCATGCACTCTATCCTCAGTTGTACAAACTCTGCCCTCCATATTTATATTTATACATCTGCCGTTGATCGAATCCAGATTTATCTGCATTATGAGCATGTTTATACCAACTATGTCCACATTGCTAGGCAGTGTAGCTTTCATGTCTCTCATTTGTGCCAACGGAGTGGTGTATTCCAAGTGGTGCTCATTATTTTGCTGTGAGGCAGGCTGTGTTTCCTGATTACGCAAGTGGTTGTGGGTATTGTGCTGCAATGCTGTTCAACCTTCCTTTGTTTATTATCTGCTTTTCCCATGTCTCAGGCAGGAAGATTCATCTATGAGGCCCTGTAGCTTATGCCAGGTTACTCTGGCAAAATGCTGGAAATTAGCTGTTTTTGGTAAAGGAGCAGCAGCTTAGCATCAAAACAGCATCCTACTCTGTAGCCTCCCATGTAACGCTGTGGGAAGCATATAAAACGGTGCTGAGAGGGCAGGCCCAGGCATTGATTGGGGCTCAGAAGGAAGAGGAGTTCCTACAGATCAGTCAACTTGAAAAGGACATAGAACAATTGGAGCGGGACGCCAGTGTAGCCTCTTCGGCTGATCTCCGCCACAGGCTGACACTCAAGCAGAGGGAACTTCGTTCCCTAGCTGAGGAGGAGGCAAGGGCATATGCACTGGCCACACAGCGCTGGCTGTATGATGTGGGAGATAAATCCCTCAAGTTGCTTGCTTGGCTCGAGAGGCGGGACAGGGAGCGCTCATGGGTGGCGGAGGTGATGGACGGGTCGGGGTCCCTAGTATCCAGTAGTATGGAAATAGCGGAGGCGTTCGCGTCTCATTTCGAAAGGGTATACTCACCAGTGTGCACCAGGACTGAAGGTGACTGCGCTGAATTCTTGCAGGTTTTCACGTTGCCCCAGTTGTCCCGGGAACAGAGCGACCGCCTAGACGCAGACCTTACGGGTGATGAAATTGGGAAGGCCCTTAATACGCTCCAGTCTGGGAAAGCGTCTGGACCCAATTGGCTTCCGATAGAAATATACAAGAGGCAGGCAAACGTCATTACCAACCCCCTTCTCCAGATGTATTCGGAGGCTCTAAAGGTGGGTATGCTCCCCCCGATCAGCGTGAAGCCACGATAGTGGTTATTCACAAAGCCGGAAAGCCGACTGATCAATGTTCCTCGTACCGCCCTATCTCCCTCATCAATGTGGAGGCCAAGGTCCTGGCCAAGGCCCTGGCGGACAGGCTGCTATCTGTTCTTCCGGATTTGGTGCATGTAGACCAGTCCGGGTTCATGCCCCGTAGGAGCACCCGCCACAACCTGCGTCGCCTCTACGGAGTACTGTACATGACGGAGGATGTCGGGAACGCGCAGACGGCATTGATGTCGTTGGATGCCTCAATGGCATTCGATAGTATCGAATGGCCTTATTTATTTATGGTGCTCCAGAAATTTGGCTTTGGCCCGACCTTCTGCGGCTGGGTGCGCCTCCTCTACGAGCAGCCGGTGGCTCGGGTCAGAGTGAATGGTACTATGTCCAGGGTGTTCCCCCTGAAGAGGGGTACCAGGCAGGGTTGCCCCCTGTCTCCCCTCCTTTTTGCCCTGGCCCTGGAGCCACTGGCACATTGGATCAGGAGAGACGTGTCTTTCTGGGGCCTAGCTCTGACGGATGACTGGGAGGAGCGTATTTCCCTATACGCCAATGATATTGTACTGTACATGGCGCGGCCATACCACTCGATCGCGCAGGCACTACACCTCTTTGAGTTATTCGGCAGCTACTCCGGATACACAATTAATTGGGGGAAGTCGGTGATTTTTCCTTTATCTGGCCCCCCCCACGGGTCCCCACTAGATGTCCAGCCACTGTAGCCACGGACGGGTTCAAGTACTTGGGGGTCTACATCACACGGGACGTTGGGGAATTTTTTAACAGGAACCTTGAACCCCAGTTAGCTCGTCTCGGGGCCGACGTTAGTCACTGGCGATCATTACCGCTTTCCCTCATGGGCCGCGCAGCATTATTTAAGATGCTCGCCCTGCCGAGGCTGCTATATATTCTCCAAAATACACCGTACCCTGTCCCCCAGGGAGTATTTGCACGTATCTCTCAGGTGGTGCGGACCTTGCTGTGGAACGGTGGGACTCCCAGAATAGCACTCCATAAACTCACTAGAGGGGTATATGACGGGGGACTGGGGCTCCCTGATGTGCGATTATATTACTGGGCCTCACAGCTTCAGGTGGTCAACGATTGGGTATACTCAGACAGCTCCGAGCCGGCCTATAGAGTCGATAGACTAGTCATGCCAGGGGGGAACAGCGAACATTTGCTCTACGCTCGGAGGCTGCGAAGGGAATGGCCTGCGCACACTAGAGTGGTGGTCCAGTGTTGGAGGGAAGCGAATAAATTCCTGGGGTGGACGGACAGACTGACCGGTAGAACCCCCCTGTGGCTTGGAGATCAGTTGAGAGAGGTGTCGCGACTGACCGGTTTTGGGGGTTGGAGGTTGATCGGCATAGAATACTTGGGTGACGTTTGGAAAGGATCTGCCCCCCGCCCCTTTGCCTACCTTAAAAAGGAGTATGACCTACACGACTCACAACAATACCACTACATACGTCTTACACACGCCATTAGTTCCCACATTGGTAGAGATTCCTCCATCCCGGAGTATTCCCCTCTGGAAGATAGGTTACTATTAGACCCCATACTAGAGAAGCCAACATCCACCATTTACCGAAAGCTCATAAACAATATGCCAGACCCCTTGGTGAAGCTCCGGGAGGCATGGACCCGAGACATTGGTATCCTCGAAGACGATGATTGGCAAGATGCCATACAGAGCCCGCGTGAAATAGCAATCCGTCCCAGGTTTAGATTGGTCCAGTTGAAAATCCTTCACCGTATATACTACCCTCGCACACATCTATACGAGTGGGGCATGAGTCCATCGGCCCTGTGCATACGGGGTTGCCAGGAGGAAGGCACCTTCTACCATATACTATGGGAGTGCCCTGAAATAGTCCCTTTCTGGACCAAGGTTACGGACACGATGTCTGTGGTTGTGGGCGACTCTGTACCAATGGAGCCAAAGTGGCTGTTGTTGATGATCAAGGAAGACACAGATTGGTCGAGACATGTTGAACTTTGGCTGGCACTAGCTGCGGGTGTAGCAAAAAGAAACATCGCCAGGGGATGGGGATCTCAGACGCCCCCGCAATGGGAACAGTGGAGGAGGGACCTTGATTGGTGCCAAAGAGCTGAGGAAACTATATATAAGAGCAGGGGCTGTACAAAGAAATGGAAAAAGATTTGGGGGCCGTGGCAAAAGTACAGGGGATCGGGGGGGACTTCGGGGAGTAATTATGTAATTGTATATCCCACTTGTGTGCTGCTGTGCTATTCTTGTTAAAAAAAGCTATACAGAGACAAGTGTAATTCATTTTTTTAATAAATGTATTTTATTTATTTTTGGCTGATACATGCATAAACATAGTAAATCGTAATCACATTTCAATGCAACCCCGACACCCGACTCCCTAAGCGCCTTGTGGTGGGCCTTCTGCAAAGGGGGTTGTGGCCCCAGGCATGTTCGACAGGCCATAGTAGTCCCACCACCTACCCCATATCTGGAAATATTTGTTAGCAAAGCATTTGGCTATATAAATAGAATCCTCCTGTTTTGCACATCAGTCAAATCAAGTCTTCCATCTTGAAAGCATTGTGGGGCTCTTGGATTTCCATTTATGAGGAATGTCTCTCTTGGCAACCATTGTAGTCAGGCCCACAATTGTACTGTCTCTTCAGGCACCCCCAACATCCTCTAGGAAGCCCAGCAGAGCTATTTTGGATGACAGTTCAATGGGCTGCTATAGAACTTGAGAAAAGGTTTGAGCAATTAGCTTCCAGTAATGAGCCACTCTGGAGCACTAACATACCATATGAAAGAAATCGGCTGACGGGTTTGAACAGTGGGTGCCTCTGTGCTCAGGGAGAATGCCTGCATGCCAGAGCCACTGTGGTGTGAGACAGGTCATGTGAAAATAGTGTAGTTGGATCAGCTGCAGGTGTGCAGAGATAGCAATTTCACAAAGGGCCTCCTGCCACTCAGTGTCTTCAAGGCTACCCACCCACTTCTCCCACTTTTTCTGAAGGTTCTTGAATATTTCAGGGTCATTACAGACCAGGGAGCAGTAGATCTGGGAGATGCCTTTGTGGCCCAGGTGGGTGGACCATTAGTAATTTTGCCTCCAGCAGGCTGAATTCAGGTATATTAGTGAATGCCGCTTGATGGGTCATAAGCACATGTCAGAGTTGTAAATATTTGTGAAATTGCGTGTGTGAGAGTTTAAAATGAGTCTGTAGATCTTCAAACAACCTGTGATCCATGCCCAATGTCCAAATACCAGTGTGGTGATTCTGACTATGTCCAATTTCCAGAAGCCCTCCAGCTGCACTATGTGACTCAGCCAGAGGCCTCTCCTGAGGGGAGTTTGTTGGGTCATTTTTTTGTCTCATCCCATGAATCAATTTGCCACCACCAGGTAAGAAAGATTGGGGCATATTATCAAGGGCTTTATCGCCGCTTTAGCGGCACTTTTTGCCGCTAAAGCGGCGATATTTTTATCGCCCTATTAGCAAGCTGTCGCTAACAGGCGTTAGCAACAGCTTTTAGGCGTTAGCGGCCGGGATTCACATCGCCTTGCATGTCAGCGATATTTATCGCTAATGACATGCAAGGAAGGCGTTCCCTACTAAAAGCGACTGAAAACAGTCGCTAACACCACTACCCCCTATTAGCAAGGCAGGCGAAGCAATAAAATAATTCACGCTAAGCGCGTTTATCGCTAAATTTTATCACCTGCTAGTGAGGATGACTTACCTGTTTAAAGTATAGGAGGTGGATTCTAATGCTGAATCCACCTTAGCGATAATGCGAGAATATCGCTGCTTTTCCAGCGATATTCTCACATTCTGCCGCTATCGCTGGAAATTTTATCGCTATGGAGATAAACCTTGTTAATAGGGTGTTATCTCAGCGATATTTTCCAGCAATAGGCGGCGTTAACCAAAGTCGCGCTAAGCGCGGTTAGCGATAAATATCGCTATTCCTTGATAATATGCCCCATTGTCTTTCTGACCTTTATATTGTATGATTGGATGGGTCAGACATACAGAATGCTCATTACATTGTCAAGACTGAGATGGGTCAGCTCTAGCTGGTATGCCAGGTTGCTCCAGCCTCCCTTCATCCGTTCATCCAGTCATTGATAACAAGGATCTGGGATGCCCAGTAGTACAACAGAGTATGTTCTGCACCCAGCCCTTCATCATAGACCGATCGGCTGCACTTGCTGAGGGCTATGGTTGGGTTCCAGCCCAACTATAGAAAAGAGCTGAGCAATGCCGTGACCCCTGTGAACCAGGAGCTCGAAATAGAGAGTTGTAAGTTCTCTAACACATATAGGAAACATGGAATTATCATCATTTTGATGTGTGCTACACATCCTTTTGCATTAAGGGGGAGTTTGTTCCAAGTATTTCGGTAGGTTCTAATCAAATGTGGAGGGGGTGAGGTTGAGATTACATGTGAGTTGTGGTACGATTGCTACATGAACACCTAGATGCTTAAAGCTGGAGTGGGATGCCTAATTGCCAGGCGATTGTAGCACTGTCCCCTGTTGAAGGGACTAGAAGTGATGATTTGCCCCAGTTTTCATGAAGGCCAGAGGCTTCTTCAGATACCTTTAGGATGTCTCGAACATGAGGGCCAGACGTTTGGGGGTCTGCAAGAAAGAGGAGAACATCAACAACATAGAGTGCTATCCTGTCTTCAGCACCCCACTCCAATTCCACCCCTGTATCTGAGCATCGCTGTGAATGATTCTGGCTAGGGGTTCGATGGCCAGAGCAAAGAAGATTGCGGATAGTGGGCACCCCTGCCTGGTCCAGTGTCTGATCAGAAACATGGGTGATAGCACCCCGTTTATAAGGACTTGTGCTGAAGGCTCCCTGTAAAGAAGATTAACATACCTTCAGAATGTAGGGCTGAAGCGCATACCAGGGCCAGGTCCAAGCAGTTTCAATCAACGTGTTGAAGGCTTTTTTTAAATATATGAGCAGGAGTGCTGTGGAGTCCACTATCTCATGAACATGGCCCAGTGTGGAAGTGTCTAATGCAGTGGTGGGTGCTGCAGTTGGGCATAAAACCACGGGGCATATTATCAAGAACGGCGTTAAAAATTATCGCCGGTTTAGCAGCAGAAAACTGCCGCTAAAGCGGCGATAATGGGCTTGATAATATGCCCTTGAGAATTCCAATAGAAGTCCATGTTCTGGTGTGAACATGGGCTTCTATTGGAATTCTCCAGGGCATATTATCAAGCCCATTATCGCCGCTTTAGCGGCAGTATTCTGCCGCTAAACCGGCGATAATTTTAACGCCGTTTTTGATAATATGCCCCCACATTGGTCCGAATGTATTAAGGTACTGAGAGCTTGCTGGAGCCTATTTGCTAATGCCTTGACAAAAATGTTTATGTCTGTGTTTATCAGGGAAATGGAACAGTCTGCTGGGTGTCCCACTTTGGGAAGTACCACTATAGTAGCTAAGTCTAGGTCGGACGGGAAGGAGCCCTATCGTGCTGCTTTGGTATAGAACCTGAGCAAGTGTGGGGCAATAATGTCTCCGAATTTACAGTAGTACTCAGGAGGAAACCCATTAGGACCGGGAGTCTTCCTCATTTTCAAACCATGCATTGTGGATATTATTTCGTCCTCTGTAAATGGGGAGTCCAGTTTTTCCCGCTGAGACTTTGTGAGGTGTGGAAGGGGTATTCTGTCGAGGAGGGGACTGACTTGGTCCTTGGTTGGCCTCGGCTGGTGGACATATAACCATCCGCAGTAGTCCGCAAAGGCTCCTGCTGTCTCAGCTGGTGTGTGTAGTGGGCGTCCTGATGAGTCTGTAATGGAGGTGATCAATTTGGAGCCAGTGTCTCTGGTGGCTATCCAGTAGATGAGTTTACTGCTTTAATCCCCTTGCTTGTATATGCGCTGGGTGGATTCCATCCAGCATTGATGATCCTCATTAAAAGCAAATTGCTGCAGTGACATTCTACTGAGTTCGAGTTTTCAGCAGAGGGAGTAAGACATGTCAGAAACCACTTAGGTCTCCAGCTATAAAATGTGGGTCTCAAGTACTGTCATACGGCTGAATTTGTCCCTTTCAGTGTGCTTGAAATGTTGGCCAACCCTCTGATCGTGGCTTTACTTGATGCCAACAGGGTGTCCTGCCTCAGCTACCAACCCAATATTTATCACAAAGTAGGAATGGAGTTTCTTTGCAAGGTGGTCTGCAAACTGATCATCTACAAGGAGCTAGGCATTGAGATGCCAGAGTGGCCATGTATCGTGTATGGGGGCCTCCTCATGGAGAGTAACGGGTGAATGGTCGGTGATCCCCCAGGAGAGAATTGTTGCAGCTATCATGTGCATCATGTCAGTGCAGCGGTGGCCGGCTCAGGTAAGCGTTGTGGGGCGTGGCAGGATGCAGCAGGGGGTAAGCTGACAGACAACGGAATAGGTATGATTAAATAAATAAATAATACCTATTCTGTCTTCCATCAGCTTCCCCTCCGCCGTGCTCCACCCCACCCCACTGTTCTTACCTGAGTCGGCCGCCGCTGTGTCAGTGGCAGGGAGAAGTATGAGATTGATGCGGGATAAAGTTTCAACTAATGCAGATGTATGAGTGTGTATGGCTCTTTCGAGTGCCATGTCCGCCAAATGTTGTATAATCCCAGGGAGTCCATCAAAGAGACGAGTGATCTGGATTTATCCAGTTGCAGTCTGGTGGGTGAGCCTGACCCATCTTTGTCTGGGTTAAGGGTAGTGTTAAAGTCACTACCAAGGACCCATGTCCTAGGTGGCAGTTCGGTGATAATTTTTATAAGCTTGTTGAGGGCCTGCCCCTGAGCTGGCGTGATATTTAAATGATAAGGATGTTTCATGGTTTGCCTTCTAGTGTCCTCACCCCTCTGATATAGGGACCTTGTACGTCGCGGATATACCACATGGCCACCAGTGTGAAGTGCTTGTGGAGTAATATAGCTACCCCACTTGAGCCCTGACTAAAACCAGCATGAAAGACTCAGTCATAGCCGAATCTACACAGGAAGGGGCAGTTAGAGCTCAATAAGTGAGTTTCTTGCAGGAAAGCTATGCTGGGCTGGTGCAGTTTGACAAAGCAATGGACCACTGAGCATTTAATGCAGTCCAGGTGGCCGTTAATGTTCCATGCGATGAGGTGAAAGTCATGTATGAGGACTACAGGTAGGTGTGGCTAGTATCCTGTGGATCGGTGCTAAGGCATGTGATGTATGATCTTGGGTGTGCGCAAAGGTGACTAGGTATGACAAACTAAAACAAGCAAGAACTCGAAACAGTGCAGTTCCCCCAACAGTAAGAATCCCCACCCCACACTTACCTCCCATAAGCATCTGTCACCCTTAAAACCTGAAAATCCCAAGCAACAAAACATAATACATTTTGGGACATTCGAGGTGGACCTCATCCCACGTAGGATCATGCGTCTAAGTTTGCTGTACGTTGCTCTGGGCAGCTAGAGTTGCTCTCCCCGAACTATAAACTTCGCTTGATCCACTTTAAATTCCTGCATAGGTACTATAGAACACCTGCTCAATTCATGCGTATGGGTCTTCGGGGGGATGCCAGATGCTGGAGATGTAACGCACCACAGGCTCCCTTTCTCCATTTGGCCTGGCATTGTCCCAAGATAGCACAATACTGGGTGGAGATTTTTGCCTTCATAAATGAGATACTTGACCTAAGGCTGGAGCCATCGCCCTTGCTGGGCCTCTTGGGGTACACGAAAGACATGCCAGTAGAATCCAGACACCTATTAGCCATGCTGCTACTCTTGGTGAAGAGACGCATGGCCACGTCTTTGGGGAGAGCCGGGGTCCCACAAACGAAATGCTGGATAGCAGATGTCACACTCTGCCAGGAACAACTAAATACATTTTGGGAACTAATGCCGGCAGCGTCCAGACCCCGGGAAATCTGGGGCCCATTCCAAGATTGGGTTCGAGCCCAGGCCATGACAGGGGATGTTGCAGATGTGCCCTAGAGCAATACACTCAGATGTATAGGCAGAGACCGGGAAGGGATAAGATACTGTTGTGCCTGAGGTCACTGGGTGATCAGTGGCGTGGGGTCATTATATTTTCTCTCATTAATGTATGCTCTCCCTTTAATAAGTGTACTGCTGTTAAAGAATACGATGCTGTGACTTTTCATTCAACCAAATTGTGATATAGCGCGTTGCTGTTTTTTGTTTACCCCAAAACAGGTGGGGTTTTATTTTGTTGTTTTTCTCATAGTTAATGTTCTCTTTTTTGTTCCTTATGGTAATTCTGGTCTTTCCGTGATACCTGCAAACATCGATCCTCTTATGTCTGCTCCTGTCCTAGGTGACAATGTAATCAGTAGATGACTATGGAATGGTATGGGATAAGGTAATGGTATTTAATATGTTCGCTATACGATGTATTCTTTGTTTTATCTATGTATCAAAATTTCAATTAAAAAAAAAGTCTGCTGTACGTCTATGCTGTACGGTCAGCAGCTGGACCCGGGGCCCTCATTTGAATTTGCCATGGCCGCTGCATCCATCACTGCTGGGATTCCTCCCCACCCGTCAACTGCAGGCAGGGTTTCCTGAGCCATGTAGGATGCCAAGGGTTGTGATAGAGTGGTTCTCTGGTTTGGGAGCATCCATGCTCAGTGTGGAGGATTCAGGGGAATATTTATGTGGACCACATCCCCTCTGGGTTTTGGGCCACTGTCATGTCTTTGGCAGCCTTCCGCCACCAAAAGCCGTCAGAGGGTCTTACCCGTTGGCCAGACCTGGGGAGGTATGGCAACTGATTTCTTGCTTTTCTGAAGTTTATTCCTAGGCTTTCACTGGGCTTTTGAAGAAGTAAGAGCTGTATTTGTGGATGACTTGCAATTTTGCTGGAAGAGCGGCATATATTGCATGGACTTTTCCTTGAGTTTAGTTTTGACTGTGTCAGATATCTTGATTTTTTTCTGTACTGTTTTTGTGCAGTTGTGGAAGATCATAATGTGGGCAGCCTGGAAGAAAACGTTCCCTTCGGTGTGTGCAGCTCAAAGAATATTGTTGCGGTCACAGTAGTTTATAATTTTAGCTATCATAGGATGTAGGGGTGCACCCGTTGGAGTACATTGTGTCAAGGCCCAGTGTGCTCATTCCACAATGAACCATGGAGAGAGGACTCCCTCTGTGACCCACGACATGAGCCAGATCGCTATGAAAGTTTCTGGATGGAGACTTTTGAGACCTTCCGGGAATCCCACAAATCAAAGATTATTGCATTTAGATCAGTTTTCGGCATCCTCTGCTCTAGCCTCCAAGGTGCAGATAGTCAAAATCAGCACAGTCACCTTTGTCTTAAGGTCAACTACATAATTTTCCAAGGTGGAAATGCTCCCTTCCGCTAAGTGACTCTGCCAGCCACATTACGAAGGTCCTGGTGAAGGAGGGCAACGGCCACTCCTACTTCACTGATTTTTCCTTCCATCGCTTCTTGTGAGGTTTGGATATCTTACAGGATTTATATAACTCCTGTGGCAGCTAGGGATTTTTGAGTTTGTGGGGACTTGATATGTTGTTTGGCTACCTCCGAGGAAATGGTGGTATACTTGTCAATGTTAAATTGTGCAATGGGCCTTATCTTTCCCCATGTCCACTGCAGGTGGTGCAGATCAGGGGTCAGCAGGCTACCAAGGTTCCTTTGTTTGCATCAGGCCAGTAGGAGACACAGTGTTCTAGTGTGGATGGCTGAGCAGGTCTTAACTCTGCAGTCATGCGCCAATTCCCTTACAAGTGAGCACACCAGTGCCCAGGAATGGTGGGATTGTTGGTGGGAGGCAGCACCCACAGAAGCTCCCTTGAGTGTAGGCGGCTCAGGTGTACCCCTGGTGTTCCCCAGCCACCTTGCCTCTTTGAGGCCAAGATGTCAGCATGAGCAGCCGGGCCCCCCATACCATTGATCCTGGTTACGTGGATGGGCTGATGCACAATGTGTGCACACCCAATGAGAAATGGGGCCCCCGTCACCTTGATATTTGCAAAGTGGTGTAAAAAGGGGGCATGGCCTCGGACCACTCTCAGCAACCCAGCTGTGTGGGGCTTACTTGACATAACAGGAGGGCTATTTGGCCCCCAGGGACCCTCAGGAGGCAAGGGGACTTCATCTCCCAACCAAAAGCGCACCAGGAGGCGCGTTTGCAGAGTGGTGGAGAAAGGGGGCGTGGCCTGTGTCCACCTCTCAGCAATCCCACTGTGTGGGGCTTACTGGAGGTAACAGGTAGGCTAGTTGGCCCCTAAGGACCCGCACAAGTGAAGGGGACTTCATCCCCCAACCAAGAGCGTGCCAGGAGGTGCGTTTGCAGAGTGGTGGGCAAAGAGGGCGTGACCTGCTATGAGAACTTAGCAATCCTGTTGTGTGAGACTTACTGGAGATAATAGGAGGGGTAGTTGGCCCCCAAAGATGTCCTTAGGGGCCGACTACCCCTCCTGTTTCCTCCAGTAAGTCCCACACAGTGGGATTGCTAAGAGGTCTTTGGAGGCCATGCCCCCCTTTCTCCACCACTCTGCAAACGCGCCTCCTGGCACACTGCGGGTTGGGGGATGAAGTCCACTTTACTCCTGAGGGACTTTGGGGGCCAAGAAGCCCTCCTGGTACCTCCTGTAAGTCCTACACAGCCAAATTCCTGAGCATTGGTCGGAGGCCCAGCACCCTTTCTCCACCACTCTGGAAACGCTACTAATAGTTAAAGAAGCATTTACAGTGTAATAGGTTTCACAATTGCGAGAGTTAGAGCTATTGGCATTGTAAATGCAAAAGTTTTTTACTAATGTTTTATGGAATGATTGGATGTACGTTGTGTGTAGTGAAATTATGTGGTATGCTGTGCAATGAAATTATGTGGATAGAAAGTATGTGGTATTTAGTGTATAGGAATTATGTAGAGTGGGATTATGCGTTATGGAGAGTAATTATGTGGTATGGTAGTCTGTGTTGTGGAGTGGTAACCTCAGGTTTAGTCTTCCTCATTTCCATAGAAGCTAAACTATGAACTCAATGAGACAAAAAAGAAGGAATCACTGAGGAGCACTTCTGGACCTAGTCAGAGGTATGAGCAGGGCCACTGGAATTAGGCGACTGTTTGGCTGCACCGACTTTCGCATAATTATACATTTTCCACATTATCCACATAATCCATCATATGCTGCCTAATCTGCAGATTTGAACAAAAAAAGCCTTGTTTCTAGCTCAAACGGCTCAAACGTTACCAAAAATGCAACAACAAGTGTTACAGCGTGGTGGAAGGTCCTTTGTAAACCTAGAATGGTCACCTGTTACTTATTGCTAAATGTGGGTGTTAAATTGGTACTAATGGTGTGCAAGCCACTCTTGCCTCTTTCTGCGCCCTTCTTGCCTCTCTGCAGTTCTCTTGTCTCCTTCTGCACTTCTGTTGCTTCTTTCTGCACTCCTCTTGCATCTTTCTGCACCCTCCTTCCCTCTTTCTGTACCTCTCTTGCCTCTTTCTGCACACCTGTTCTCTTTTTATGCACCTCTCTTGCCTGTTTCTGCACCCCTCTTGCCTCCTTCTGCACCTCTGTTGGTTCTTTCTGCAATTCTCTTGCTTCTTTCTGCACCTCTCTTGCAAATTTCTGCACCCCAGGTGCCTCTGTGTGCACCTCGCTTGCCTCTTTCTGCTCCTCTCTTGCCTCTTTCTGCACCCCTCTTGCCTCTTTCTGCACCTTATTTGCTTTTTCTGCACTTCTCTTCCCTCTTTCTGCACCCCTCTTGCCTCTAACTGCACCTCCGTTGTTTCTTTCTGCACTGCTCTTGCTTCTGTCTGCTACTCTCTTGCAAATTTCTGCACCCCAGGTGCCTCTGTGTGCACCTTGCTTGCCTCTTTCTGCTCCTCTCTTGCCTCTTTCTGCACCTCTCTTGCCTCTGCACCCCTGTTCCTTCTTTCTGCACCTCTTTTGCCTGTTTGTAACTCTCTTGCCTCTTCCTGCACCTTTCTTGCCTTTTTCTGCACCTCTGTTGCTTCCTTCTGCACTTCTCTTGCCTCTTTCTGCACACCTCTTGCCTCTTTCTACACCTCTCTTGCTTCTTTCTGCACACCTCCTGCCTCTTTCTGCACCTTTCTTCCCTCTTTGTGCAACTCTCTTGCCTCTTTCTGCAACTCTCTTGCCTCTTCCTTCAGTTCTCTTGCCTCCTTCTGCACCTCTGTTGCTTCTTTCTGAACTTCTCTTGCCTCTTTCTGCATCCCTCTTGTCTGTTTCTGCACCTCTGTTTTTGCTTTCTACACTGCCGTTGCTCTTTCTGCACCTCTCTTGAAAGTTTTGGCACCCCTCTTGCCTCTTTCGGCACCCCTCTTGCCTCCTTCAGCACCTCTGTTGGTTCTTTCTGAACTGCTCTTGCTTCTTTCTGCACCCCTCTTGCCTCTTTCTGCACCCCTCTTCTCTCTTTCTGTACCTCTCTTGCCTCTTTCTGCACCTCTTTTGCTTCTTTCTGCACTTCTATTGCCTCTTTCTGTATTCCTCTTGCCTCTTTCTGCACCTCTGTTGCTTCTTTCTGCACTTCTCTTGCTTCTTTCTGCACTTCTGTTGCTTCTTTCTGCACCCCTCTTGCCTCTTTCTGCACCCCTCTTGCCTCTTTCTGCACCCCTCTTGCCTCTTTCTGTACCCTTCTTCCCTCTTTCTGCACCTCTCTTGCCTCTTTTTGCACCCCTGTTCCCTTTTTCAGCACCTCTCTTGCCTGCTTCTCCAGCTCTCTTGCCTCTTTCTTCAGTTCTCTTGTCTCCTTCTGCACCTCTGTTGCTTCTTTCTGTACCTCTCTTGCCTCTTTCTGCAGTTCTATTGCCTCTTTCTGCACTTCTCTTGCCTCTTTCTGCCCCTCACTTACCTCTTTCTGCTCCTCTCTTGCCTTTTTCTGCTCCTTTCTTGCCTCTTTCTGCACTTCTCTTGCCTCTTTCTACACTTCTCTTGCCTCTTTCTGTACTTCAATTTCCTCTTTCTGCACATTTCCTACTCTTTTTGCACCTCTCTTGTTGTTTCTGCAATTCTCTTGCTCTTTTCTGTACTTCTCTTGCCTGTTTCTATATTCAAATGGGAAGTGCAAGCTATCAAGTTTAAAGATCTGCGTGCTCTCGTGACTGAGGAATATGTCTACTTGCACATGTATTCTCACATGTGTTATGCATCTGAAGATGGTAGCTTAAAAAGCGGGTAGCTTCTCTTATAGGTGGTCAAATCTTGTTAGTTCTGCTCTGTCATTCGGTTGCACAGGCAGACATGTCTTATGTATATATGTGTTATAGAGCCCCTCAAATATACTATTGAATACTCATGTGCCCTGTATTGTGAGCAGAAAGAAATGCATACACCTTTTTTTACACAAATTTACAGAGTATGCTGTTAGAAACACAGGTATTCAAGTGTTTGTATGTTTATTTTCATTTAACATGTCACTAAGTAAAGGCATAGACACGCATGCATACCTTCACAAACTTGGTCAGACTTACAACAGTGATATGCTTAGGATTGCTGTTTTATATTTGGTAGGCCTAACATTCTGAGCTGTCGATTAATAGTGAACCTTAAAGAGAAAAGTGAGGTTTAAGACATCTTCGGAAAAGGATTAGTGATTAGGGTATTTTGTATGAGTCTGTTGTAAGGTACAGTCAAAGTACGTCTCTTTCTGCACCTCTATTGGTTCTTTCTGCACATCTCTTGCTTCTTTCTTCACCTTTCTTCCTCTTTCTGGACTTCTGTTGCCTCTTTCTGCATTTCTCTTGCTTCTTTCTGCACCTTTCTGCACCTCTCTTGTCTCTTTCGGCACTTCTCTTGCTTCTTTCTGCACCTTTCTTCCTCTTTCTGCACATATCCTACCTATGTAGGCATAGTTAGAAATCAGCATTTAAAAAACCTTAGAAATTCACTGAAAAAACCATAGGTTTCAGGGACTTTATAGTTAGAAATTATCATTTACAAAACCATAGAAATTCACTGAAAAACCATAGGTTTCAGGGACGTTATAGTTAGAAATTAGCATTTAAAAAACCATAGAAATTCACTGTAAAAACCAAAGGTTTCGGGGACGTTATTGTGCGTTGAACATTTCACTCGCACAAAACCAGAGAAATTCGGCCGTTATAGTTAGTTGAGCTACCTATAACTCGCGCCCCTGCAATGCACTGCTGATGACATCACATATTACATCACTGATGACATCGTCAGTGACATCACTGATGACATCACTGATGACATCTCAAATGAAATCCTGTCTTGAAAGTTTCGGGGTGATTTGTCCAGCGGGGGCCGAGAAAAAAGGGGGGTCCCAAAACGCGTTTTCTCCATGTTAATTTCCATAGGAACTTTAGAAAAAGCTGCAGCCTGAACTGCTGAACGGTATTACACCAAATTTGGCAACAAGGTAGCTCTTGGTTCAGAAGCGACCTTTTTTTAAATGGTGTAAATCCGTTCAGTAGTTTGTGAGAAATTCAAAAAATAAAAATATCGATATCTGGTGGCCGAAGAGGGTTTGCGAACCCTCCCGAGCAGGAGCTTCATTTTGATTGGCTGTCAACACTCCAAACCAGGAAGTGTTGGCAGCCATCTTGTGACTCCCTAAAACCGAGTCACCAGAAACCAGTAAAATAATTGATAAAAAACAAGAAAAGGGTGCAGGGTAGAAACACCCTGACCACCTATGCCTGCTCAGGGGGTCCCACAGGGCCAAAAAAAGCATTTTTTAAATATATTTTCGGACAAATTCGCGCTGGATGCGTAAATCCGGCCGAAAAAAAAAAACGAAGTGCAAGCTCCCACGCTTCGTTTCCTTAAGCCCCCGGGTGGACCAGGTCCCGGGGCCAATGTTTCATTAATGTGTGGGGGCCTCGTGGGCCCCCGCAGCCCCGGGGACCGCCACCTCCCCGGGGCTTTATTTATTATGGAGGGCCTCGCGGGCCCCCCTAAGCCCCGGGAACTGCCACCTCCCCGGTGCTTTCTTCATTAATGGGCGGGCCTTGTGGGCCCCCCCCAAGCCCCGGGGACCGCCACCTCCCCGGGGCTTCAAAACATTATCAGAAGTGTGGGGGGGCTTCCCTGGGGCACTAAGTGTTGAAATACGGGGGTCCGTTGTGGACCCCCGGCCCCGGGGACCACCACCTCCCCGGGGCTATTTTCACATTGGGAGGGGGCCGCACAGCCCCCTCCTGGACCACTCTATGGCCCTGGGGACCGCCACCCCCCAGGGCCGGCTCCGGCAATGTCCCAGGGTGAAATACTACCCTCAGGACATTGCAGTTTGCAATGGCAGGGCGGGAGCACGGCCCCCGCCCTGTCATTGCAAACCTCTGCTTTGCTTCATGGAAGCGAGGGCAGGAAACCTGCTCTCGCTTCAACAAAGCAAAGCAGAATTGCTTTTGGACAAGGGGAGCTGCATTTCAGCAGCTCCCCTTGTCCAAAAGCACTGCTGGATCCCACAGGAGGCGGGGAGCTGGCTGGGACCGCGTGGGCATTGGGGCTCCCCCCGTGGTCTCCAATGTTGAGGGCCGGGCCCAGGGGATGGGGTCCCCAGGGCCAGAAGTGGTACAGGGAAGGGGGGCCACGCGGCCCCCCTCCCGCGAAATAAAAAAATAAAAAATGAAAAAACGAGGCCAGGCCACGGGGCATGGGGTCCCCAGGCCAGAAGTGGCCATGGGGAGGGGGCTACATGGCCCCCCTCCTGGGAAAAATGTTAAAAATAAATAAAAAAACTAGGCCAGGCCCAGGGGGATGGGGTCCCTGGGGCCAATAGTGGCCCAGGAAAGGGGGGCCACGTGGCCCCCTTCCCATTTTCTTTTTTAAAAAAAAAATAAAAAAATGAATGCTCAGGCCCTGGGGGATGGGGTCCCCAGAGCCCAAAAAACACTGAAAGAAGGGGGGCAACACAGCCCCCCTATAAAAAATATTTTAAAAAAAGAAAAGCTGGCATCTCGCCGGAGGCTCCACCCCCTCCCTGCACCACTCTGCAAACACACCTCCTGGCACATTCTGGGTTGGGGGATTAAGTCCCCTTCAATCCTAAGGGTGCTTAGGGGCCAACTAGACCACCAGGTACCTCCAGTAATACCCACACAGTGGGATTGCTGAGAGGTGGTCTGAGGCCACGCCCCTTTTTACACCACTCTGCAAACACGCCTCTTGGCGGACTGCTGGTGGGGCGATGAGGTCCTCTTGTGTACTGAGGACCTCAGGACTAAAGTGGACTTCATCCCCCAAGCAGCAGTGCGCCAGGAGGCACGTTTGCAGAGTAATGTAAAAAGGGGGCATGGCCTCGGACCACTCTCAGCAATCCAGCTGTGTAGGGCTTACTAGAGATAACAGGAGGGCTAGTTGGCCCCCAGGGACACTGAGGAGGCAAGGGGACTTCATCTCCCAACCAAGAGCGCACCAGGAGGTGGGTTTGCAGAGTGGTGGAGAAAGGGGATGTGGCCTATGTCCACCTCTCAGCAATCCCACTGTGTGGGGCTTACTGGAGGTAACAGGTAGGGTAGTTGGCCCCTAAGGACCCCCAAAAGCGAAGGGGACTTCATCCCCCAACCAAGAGCGTGCCAGGAGTCGCGTTTGCAGAGTGGTGGGCAAAGGGGGCGTGGCCTGCTATGAGGACTTAGCAATCCTGTTGTGTGGGACTTACTGGAGATAATAGGAGGAGTAGTTGGCCCCCAAAGATGTCCTTGGGGGCTGACTACCCCTCCTGTTTCCTCCAGTAAGTCCCACACAGTGGGATTGCTAAGAGGTCTTTGGAGGCCACGCCTCCCCTTTCTCCACCACTCTGCAAACACGCCTCCTGGCACACTACAGGTTGGGGGATGAAGTCCACTTTACTCCTGAGGGACTTTGGGGGCCAAGAAGCCCTCCTGGTACCTCCTGTATGTCCTACGCAGCCGAATTCCTGAGCGCTGGTCGGAAGACCAGCACCCTTTCTCCACCACTCTGCAAACGCGACTACTAGTTAAAGAAGCATTTGCAATGTAATAGGTTTCGCATTTGTGAGAGTTAGAGCTATTGGCATTGTAAATGTAAAAGTTTTTTACTAAGGTTTTTTGGTGTGGAGTGGATGTACGTTGTGTGTAGTGGAATTATGTGGTATGTTGTGCAGTGAAATTATGTGGATAGAAAGAATGTGGAATTAAGTGTATAGGAATTATGTAGAGTGGGATTTTGTGTTATGGAGAGTAATTATGTGGTATGGAAGTCTGTGTTATGGAGTGGTAACCTCAGGTTTAGTCTTCCTCATTTCCATAGAAGTTAAACTATGAACTCAATGAGACAAAAAAGAAGGAATCACTGAGGAACACTTCTGGACCTAGTCAAAGGTATGAGCAGGGCCATTGGAATTATGCGACTATTTGGCTGCACCAACTTTCGCACAATTATAAATTTTCCGCATTAGCCACATAATCCATCATCTGCTGCCTAACCTGCAGAGTTGAACAAAAAAAGCCTTGTTTCTAGCTCAAACGGCTCAAACGTTACCAAAAATGCAGCGACAAGTGTTACAGCATGGTGGAAGGTCCTTTGTAAACCTAGAATGGTCACCTGTTAATTATTGCTAAATGTGGGTGTTAAATTGGTACTAATGGTGTGCAAGCCACTCTTGCCTCTTTCTGCGCCCTTCTTGCCTCTCTGCAGTTCTCTTGTCTCCTTCTGCACTTCTGTTGCTTCTTTCTACACTCCTCTTGCATCTTTCTGCACCCTCCTTCCCTCTTTCTGTACCTCTCTTGCCTCTTTCTGCACACCTGTTCCCTTTTTATGCACCTCTCTTGCCTGTTTCTGCACCCCTCTTGCCTCCTTCTGCACCTCTGTTGGTTCTTTCTGCAATTCTCTTGCTTCTTTCTGCACCTCTCTTGCAAATTTCTGCACCCCAGGTGCCTCTGTGTGCACCTCGCTTGCCTCTTTCTGCTCCTCTCTTGCCTCTTTCTGCACCCCTCTTGCCTCTTTCTGCACCTTATTTGCTTTTTTCTGCACTTCTCTTCCCTCTTTCTGCACCCCTCTTGCCTCTAACTGCACCTCCGTTGTTTCTTTCTGCACTGCTCTTGCTTCTGTCTGCACTCCTCTTGTCTCTTTTGGCACCCTTCTTCCCTCTGTCTGCACCTCTCTTGCCTCTTTCTGCACTCCTGTTCCCTTTTTCTGCACCTCTCTTGCCTGTTTCTGCACCCCTCTTGCCTCCTTCTGCACCTCTGTTGGTTCTTTCTGCACTTCTCTTGCTTCTTTCTGCACCTCTATTGCAAATTTCTGCACCCCATGTGCCTCTGTGTGCACCTCGCTTGCCTCTTTCTGCTCCTCTCTTGCCTCTTTCTGCACCTCATTTGCTTTTTTCTGCACTTCTCTTGCCTCTTTCTGAACCCCTCTTGCCTCTTTCTGCAGCTCTGTTGGTTCTTTCTGCACTGCTCTTGCTTCTGTCTGCTACTCTCTTGCACATTTCTGCACCCCTATTGCTTCTTTCTGCACCTCTGTTGGTACTTTCTGACCTCTCTTGCCTCTGTGTGCACCCCTGTTCCCTCTTTCTGCACCTCTTTTGCCTGTTTATGTAACTCTCTTACCTCTTTCTGCACTTTTCATTCCTTTTTCTGCACGTCTGTTGCTTCCTTCTGCACTTCTCTTGAATCTTTCTGCACCCATCTTGCCTCTTTCTGCACCTCTGCTGCTTCTTTCTGTACTTCTCTTTTTTCTTTCTACACCCCTCTTGCCTCTTTCTCTACCCTTCTTCCCTCTTTGTGCACCTCTCTTGCCTCTTTCTGCAACTCTCTTGCCTCTTTCTTCAGTTCTCTTGCCTCCTTCTGCTTCTCAGTTGCTTCTTTCTGAACTTCTTTTGCCTCTTTCTGCACCCCTCTTGTCTGTTTCTGCACCTCTGTTGGTTCTTTCTGCACTACTCTTGCTTTTTTCTGCACCTCTCTTGAAGATTTTGGCACCCCTCTTGCCTCTTTCGGCACCCCTCTTGCCTCCTTCAGCACCTCTGTTGGTTCTTTCTGCACTGCTCTTGCTTCTTTCTGCACCCCTCTTGGCTCTTTCTGTACCTCTGTTGCTTCTTTCTGCACTTCTCTTGCCTCTTTCTGTACCCCTATTGCCTCTTTCTGTACCTCTGTTGCTTCTTTCTGCACTTCTCTTGCTTCTTTCTGCACTTCTCTTGCTTCTTTCTGTACCCCTCTTGCCTCTTTCTGCACCCTTCTTTCCTCTTTCTGTACCTCTCTTGCCTGTTTCTGCAACTTGCTTGCCTCTTTCTGCAGTTCTCTTGTCTCCTTCTGTACCTCTGTTGCTTCTTTCTGTACCTCTCTTGCCTCTTTCTGCACTTCTCTGGCATCTTTCTGCTCCTCACTTACCTCTTTCTGCTCCTCTCTTGCCTCTTTCTACACTTCTCTTGCCTCTTTCTGTACTTCTCTTGCCTCTTTCTGCACATTTCTTATTCTTTCTGCACCTCTCTTGTTTTCTTTTGCAATTCTCTTGCTCCTTTCTGTACTTCTCTTGCCTGTTTCTATATTCAAATGGGAAGTGCAAGCTGTAAAGTTTAAAGGTCTGCGTGCTCTCGTGACTGAGGTATATGTCTACTTGCACATGTATTCTCACATGTGTTATGCATCTGAAGATGGTAGCTTAAAAAGCGGGTAGCTTCTCTTATAGGTGGTCAAATCTTCTTAGTTCTGCTCTGTCATTAGGTTGCACAGGCAGACATGTCTTATGTATATATGTGTTATAGAGCCCCTCAAATATACTATTGAATACTCATGTGCCCTGTATTGTGAGCAGAAAGAAATGCATACACCTTTTTTTACACAAATTTACAGAGTATGCTGTTTGAAACACAGGTATTCAAGTGTTTGCATGTTTATTTTCATTTAACATGTCACTAAGTAAAAGCATAGACACGCATGCATACCTTCACAAACTTGGTCAGACTTACAGCAGTGATATGCTTAGGATTGCTGTTTTATATTTGGTAGGCCTAACATTCTGAGCAGTCGATTAATAGTGAACCTTCAAGAGAAAAGTGAGGTTTAAGACATCTTCGGAGAAGGATTAGTGATTACGGTACTTTGTATGAGTCTGTTGTAAGGTACAGTCAAATAGTACTCTTTCTGCACCTCTGTTGGTTCTTTCTGCACATCTCTAGCTTCTTTCTTAACCTTTCTTCCTCTTTCTGGACTTCTGTTGCCTCTTTCTGCATTTCTCTTGCTTCTTTCTGCACCTTTCTTCCTATTTCTGTACCTCTATTGCCTCTTTCTGCACTTCTCTTGCTTCTTTCTGTGCCTTTCTTCCTCTTTCTGCACATGTCCTACCTATGTAGGCATAGTTAGAAATTAGCATTTTAAAAACCTTAGAAATTCACTGAAAAAACCATAGGTTTCAGGGACGTTATAGTTAGAAATTATCCTTTAAAAAACCATAGAAATTCACTGAAAAATGAGTGATGTCATTTGAGATGTCATCAGTGATGTCACTAACCGTGTCATGAGTGATGTAATATGTGATGTCTTCAGCAGTGCATTGCTGGGGCGCGAGTCATAGTTAGCTCAACTAACTTTAACGGCCGAATTTCTCTGGTTTTGTACGAGTGAAATGTCCAACTAACTATAACGTCCCTTAAACCTTTGTTTTTTTCAGTGAATTTCTATGGTTTTTTAAATGCTAATTTCTAACTATAATGTCCATGAAACCTATGTTTTTTTCAGTTAATTTCAATGGTTTTTTAAATGATAATTTCTAACTATAACGTCCCTGAAACCTTTGGTTTTTATATATATATATATATAGTCACTGAATAAAAACAAAGGATACAGGGACATTATTTTTAGGTTCAGATTTTACACACACACACAAAACCATAGAAATTCAGCAGTTATAGTTATCTCAAGTATCTTGTGCCCTAATGTAACTATAACTTGCATCCCCGCCATGTACAGTTTTCTCATCAATAATTTCTCAGCAAGTGTTGCAGTGATATTATCATTGATGTCATGAGTGATGTAATATGCAGGTTGATAATTATACCTTAGGGGACGAGTTATGGTTACTTGAGATAACTATCATTGGAGAAATTCAGTTAGGACCAAAGTTTCCATTGGAAAAGCATTTATTCTTTTGGCAATAACTTTGGCACCACTTGACGAATCTTCACAAAATTTTCAAAAAATGTCCCCTTTTTGGTTCAGCTGCTGTGTTGAAAGTTTTGGAGTGATTCGTCAAGCAGGGGCTGTGAAAAAGGGGGGTCCCAAAAGGAGTTTTTCCCATGTTATGTCTATAGGAATTTTTCATTTTTTGAACACGACTACAGCCCAAACAGCTTTTACACCAAATTTGGCAGAAAACTAGATGTTGGTCCAGAAAGCGTGCTTTTTCTGATTTAGTGTAAATCCAATCAGTAGTTTCAGAGATATTAAAATTAAAAAAATATAGATATCTGGGAACGCGAGTTCGTGCAGATCCTACTAAAATTTAATTGGCTGTCAACCAGGAAGTGTTGGCAGCCATCTTGGCACCCGGCTTGTAGCCGAGTCCCTCAAAAAAAGTGAAAATAAAGAAAAGGGGGCAGGGTAGGAATGCCCTGACCCCCTGGATATGGTTGGGGAGTCCAACAGGGACCCCGCCGGGGGCTAAAAAAAGTGTTCTTTTTAATTTTGCCACAAATGTGCGGGCAGACCCATGGATCTGTGGCAAAAAAAATTAAAAAATTGAAGGCTCCCACTCATCTTTTAAAAGAAGCCCCAAGGGTGGGCCAAATCCTAGCGGCATAGTTTTATAATAATGTGGGGGGGCACATGCAGCACCACCTGGGAAAAAAAGTAAAGTGGTGCAGAGAGCCCGCACAGCCTCCAAGACCGGCAGCTCCCCGGGCTATTGATTAAAATTTGTGTGGGGGGGAGGCCTGCATGGCCTCCCCTGCAGCCCCAGGGACTGCCACCTCCCGAGGGCTAATGTTGATTAATGCGAGGGGCCTGCTCAGCTACCTGTAGCCCCAGGGACCACCACCTCCCTGGGGCAATGAATAATAAATAGGAATGCAGGGGCCTTTGTGGCCCCCTGCAGCCATGGGATGCCACCTCCCCAGGGCAAAGAATAATAAATAGAAATGCTGAGGGCCCATGCGTCCCCCCCACTGCCCCAGGGATAACCACCTCCTGGGGAAAATAATTTAAAGCAATACGGGGGCCCATGCAACCCCCCGCAGCCCCGGGGAATGCTACCTCCCCAGGCTACATATTACAAAATAATGAAGGGGGTCTGTCACAGACCGTGGCCCCGGGGACTACCACCTCCCCAGGGCTAAAATGAAGATTGGAGGGGGGCCATGCCTGGAGCCAAAGATGGCCCAGGGAACCACCACCTCCCAGGGCCAACTCCTGCTATGTTACGGAGTACCCATCCCTGGGTCATAGCTGTTTGCTATGGCTTGGCAGGCTCCCACCAAGCCATAGCAAATGGTGCTCCGCTTTGAGCGAGTGAAAGCATTTTGCAAAGCAGAGCACAATTGCCTTGACACAGAGGAAGCTGCAGCTCCTTCTGTGTCAAAGAAATGTCAGCTCCTGCAGGAGGTAGGGAGCTGGCATGGACTGTGGGGCCATTGAGACTCCCCCCGTGGTCCCCAACTGTACAAAGTAGGTGCCCTGGGTGGGACCAGGACTAAAGGAGACGAGGTCCCCGGGGACCAAATCTGCGAGTGGCCCCCCTCCCTTTAATTTTGAAAATAAAAGAAAAAAGAAAAGGCCCCCTCCCCATTAAAAAATGCCTGGTCCTGGAGGATGGGGTCCCTGGGGCCCAAACCAGCCCAGGGAAGGGGGGCCACACGGTCTCCCCATGAAAAAAACATGCTGGACCAGCAAGTCTCCAGAGGCCCTGCGCACTTTTTCCAATTACTCTGCAAACGTTCCTCCTGGTGCACTGCTGGTTGGGGCATGAAGTCCCCTTCGATGCTGAGGGTCCTTGAAGGTCAGAAACCCCTCCTGTTACCTCCATTAAGTCCCACAGAGCGGGATTGCTGCGAAGTGGTCGGAGGCCACACCCCCTTTTTCCACCACTCTGCAAACACGCCTCTGGTGCACTACTAGTTGGTCCTCTTCAATGCTGAGGGTCCTTGGGGCCCAAGAAGTCCCCCTGTTACCTCCAGTAAGTCCCAAATAATGGGATTGCTGAGAGGACTTCTAAGGCCACGCTCCCATTCTCCACCACTCTGCAAACACGCCTCCTGGCACACTGTTGGTTGGGGAATGATCCCTTGGCTCTAGAGGGTCCTTGGTGGCCAACTACCTCTCCTGTTACCTCCAGTAAGTCCCACACTGCGGGATTCCTCAGAGGTCTTCGGGGGCCACGTCCCCTTTCTCCACCACTCTGCAAACACGCCTACTGGTGCACTGCTAGTTGGGGGATGAAGTCCCCTTGGATGTTAAGGGTCCTCAGGGGTCAGGAGCCCCTTCTGTTACCACCAGTAAGTCCCAGACAGCGGGATTGCTGAGAGCTGGTCGGAGGCCTCGCCCCCTTCTCCACCACCAGAAGTGCGCCAGGAGGCGCATTTGCAGAGTGGTGGACAAAGGAGGTGTGACCTTCAAAAACCTCTCAGCAATCCCGCTGTGTGGGACTTACTGGAGGTAACATGTGGGCTTGTTGGCCCCCAAGGACCCTCTGGATCGAAGGGGACTTAATCCCCCAACTGGCAGTGCGCCAAGAGGCATGTTTGCTGAGAGGTGGTGAAGCGGGCGAGGCCTCCGGCAACTTGCAAGAGGTTTTAAAAAAACAATAAGGGATGGGGCTGCATGCCCCCCTTCCCTGAGCCATTTTTGACCCCAGGAATCACATCCCCTGGGGCCAGGCCTTTTCTCAATGGGTGAGGGGGGCCACAAGGCATCACCCCCCGGGCCGATTTCGGCCCCGGGGACCCCATCTCCCGGGGCCTGGCTTTTCTTTTCTTTTTTAAATTATTAATAGGGAGGGGGCCGAGGGGCCCCTTCCCAGGCCAATTACTGCCCTGGAGGCCCCATTCCCCGGGCACAGCCTTTTTATTTTATTTTATGAAAAATAATGGGAGGGGGTCTGCGCAGTCCCCCTCCCAGGCCAATTTCGGTCCTGGGGACCCAATCCCCCGGGGCCTGCCCCCTTTTTTCTAAAACAACAAAGGGAGAGAGGCCACACGGCCCCGCTCCCCGGGCCAATTTTGGCCCCAGGGACCCCATCCCCCATAGCCTGGCCTCCCTGTTGGGGACTGCTGGGGGAGCCTGAAGGCCCCTGTGGTCCTTGCTGGCTCCCCGCGTCCTACAGGAGCCGGCATTGCTTTTGGACAGAGGGAGCTCTTCTGTCCAAAAGCAATTCTGCTCCTCTTCGTGCAAGCAAGAGCATTTTCTGCTCTTGCTTGCACGTTTAGGAGCAGAGTTTGCTCTGGCTTGGCGGGAGCGGTGCTCCTAACAAACTGCAATGTCCCGGGGTGGGCATCCTTGGACATTGCTAAAGCCAGCCCTGGGGGGTGGCGGTCCCCAGGGCCATCTAGGACTCCAGGAGGGGGTCACACGGCCCCCCTCCTGTGTTTGTATTTGCCACAGGGAGGTGGTTTCCCTGGGGCTACCAATCTAAAAAATGCTCAGTGCAGGGGGGGTCCATGCAGCCCCCCCTGCATTTTTTAAGTAGGAGAGACACATTTCAGCTGTAGCAACAGTGTTGGTTTTTGTGTTGGAGGGGTCCTTGGTGAGCAAGAGGATTAGTTGAGTGTCGTCTGTGGAGGAGATTATGTTGAGGCCGTGGGATCTTATGATGTCTGCAAGCGGGTCATGTATGTGTTGAACAGGGTGAGGCTGAGGGATAATCCTTGGGGAACGCCGCATATGATGTCCTTGGGTTCGGAGGTGAAGGTAGGCAGCCGGATGCTCTGTTTGCGTCCTGTGAGGAAGTAGGTAATCCACTTGTGGGTGTTTTGCTGTATACTGATTCTGTAGATTCTGTTGATGAGGGTCTGGTGGGAGACGATGTCGAACACAGCAAAGAGGTCGAGGAGAATCAGGCCCACAGTTTCTCTGCAGTCGAGGAGAGTTCTGATGTTACCTGTGACAGTGATCAGCATGGTCTCAGTGCTGTGGTTGACATGGAATCCTGACTGCAAGGCGTCAAGTAGGTGCTTTTGCTCCAGGTGTTTACTGAGCTGTTGGTTCATGGCTTTCTCGAGTACTTTGGCCGGGTAGGGGAGCAGGGAGATTGGTTGATAATTTTTTAGATCGTTGGGGGTGGCAAAGGCTTTCTTTAGGAGGAGTCTGTCCTCTGCATGTTTCCATCTGTCCGGGAAGGTAGTTATGGAGATGGAGGCGTTGATGATGCTGGTGAGTTCCGTGTTGATTGGGTTGATTCTGAGATTGAAGAGACGGTGGGGGCAGGGGTCGCTGGGTGCCCCGTAGTGGATGGAAGCAAATGTAAAAAAAAAAATGTAAGTCCGTTTTTATATAGCACAGCTACTCACCCT
Source organism: Calotriton arnoldi (assembly GCA_963921515.1). NCBI lineage: Eukaryota > Metazoa > Chordata > Amphibia > Caudata > Salamandridae > Calotriton > Calotriton arnoldi. Next base: position 46,638 of record CAWUFW010020238.1, on the reverse strand, counting down.
TACGGGTCTCAAGGCGCTGGGGGCCGGAGTGGAAATTAAGTGAGCTATTGCCCAGAGTCACATGGTGCTGAGCTGAGCTGCCGCCGGAGCCGGGGATCGAACCGTGAACCCTGTGCTCCGAAGTCAGCTGCCCTGGCCGCTGCACCACACCTCTCCACAGCCATGATGGACGTGGTCATCTGAATTGTGAGCGGAGACCAGGTGGTGATCATTTGGCTGGTGTGAGAGGGTTGGTTGAGGTTGTTATGGTTGAGAGCAGTAGAATGGGGCTCAATGTTGTTGTAGATGGTGCAGAAGGAGTCCTAGAGGGAGTCGCAGAGTTCTTGGGAGGGGTGGATGGTGTTCTCTGTGGCTGTTGGGTTGGAGAATTCCTTGACTATTTTGAAGAGTTCCTTCATGTGGTTTGCCGCAGTCTCAATGTGGGCTGTGATGACAGCTTTCTTGGCTCCCTTGATGCTCAGGTGGAAGTGGCTGAGGGCAGCTCTGTGTGTGGCTCTGTTGGAGGGATTCCTTGTGGTGCGCCACGTTTCTCTAGCCGGTAGCAGTTGCGCTTGGTGGTTCTGAACTCTGGGGTGTACCAGCTGGCTTGTTTTGAGCTTCTGTTGGCTTTTGCTGGTTTCAACTGGACCACTCTGTTGGAGCATTTGGGGATCCATGTGGAGAAGTTCTGGATGGCCTGGTCAAGGTCTGATGAAACTTTGGGTTGGGTGGTGCTGAGGGCCTGTGTCCACTGTGTCTCGGTTACCTTGCCCCAGCTGTGGTGGGATGAGCTGCGATGCTTGGTGATGGTGTGCTGGGCATTGGCGATGGTGAAGTGAACAATGGCGTGGTTGGTTCAGGTGAGTTCTGTGATGTAGCTGAATTCTATTCTGTTGCTGGAGGTGAAGATGGAGTTGTGTGTGTGCCCGGCTTTGTGCATGGGTTTGGTAACCAGTTGGGTGAGGCCAATGTTGTTTGTTGGTCCGGTTTCTGTCTATCATCTTGTAGACGTCAGGTGAGAGGGTGGTGATGGTGTCACATATTTCCGTGGTATGTTTGCAGAGGGAACATGCATTGAGCAGGATGCATGGGAGTCGTTTCGGGTTGTTCATGGTCTTCTGAGTGAAATGGCATGGGATCCAGTGCGGGTTGGTGGTCCTGTGTTGCAGGAGAAGCAGCAGTGGTGGCAAGTGAAGGGTCCTTTGGTTGATCGCAGGGAGGATGTGCAGAAGCACTTATTCCAGTGTCCGGGCTCCAGGGCCAGGAGCTCCTTGGTGGTGTAGCCGCAGATGGTGGGAGGGTAAGGTTCCTGTCGCTGGGCACAGTCCAGGAGCAGAAGGGTGCATATAGGCTTGCCTTTGGTGTGCCTTAGGCGTGCCAGCGACGCAGCCGTGCATTGGCCTCCATAAGTTGTGCTGGAGGTGGGAAAGGCAGGCATGGAGGAGGGAGGGAAGGGAGCAGGAGAATGGCACGAACAGGAAAAACAACGGGAGTGGATGGGGTGAGTCTACGAGCTAGTTGGGAACCAGCAACTACAGGGACAAAAGGATGCCAACAACCCAGAGGTCTATGATGAACCCAACCCAGAGTAAACACAAACTAAGCCCACAAATCCAATGGACCCAACGAGTCCACTAAACTCAATGAGCCTATTAAGATGGTAGATTCAAAATTACCTGGTGGTGACCTGGCAATGGAGCAGAACCGGCAGTCTCAGGCTGTGGAACAGCTGCACAGTCAGCAGGAGCTAGGCGGCAGAGGCAGTGGGGAGAGCAGCACGCAAGACCAAGAGGTTAGGGGCTACTCACTAGGGTTGCGCAGCAGCCTCCATAAGTAGTCCTGGGAAGTGGGAGTGGCAGGCAGGGAAGCGGGAGGGCAGGGAGCAGTAGAATGGCAGGAGTGGGAAAAATAGTGGGAGCAGGCGGGGCGGGGCTACAAGCTGATTCAGAACCAGGAATTACAGGGGCAAAGAACGCCAACAACCCAGAGTTCTATAGTGAACCCAAACCCATGTAAACACAAACTAAGCCCACAAACCCAATGGACCCAATGAGCCCACTAGACTCAATGAGCCCAAAAAGGGGGGAGAGTAGACCAAAATTACCCGGTGGACACCTGGCAGCGACGTCGAACGGGAGGTCTCGGGGGCTGTGGAACAGCTACACTGTCAACAAGAGCTAGGTGTCAGAGGCAGAGGGGAGAGCAGGACGCAGGACCAAGAGGTCAGGGGCTCCGTTTTTGAAGTTGCACCCACAATATTTTCTACTTCAGTACTGAACTTGTCATCCTGCTGTATATCAAAAACATAATCATCATATTCTTATTGTTATCAGATAATGATCCATTTCCCAACTCCATCTCATGGAATTCATCATCCTGTGTGTCTTTTTGGACCCCTTTGACTTGCTTACCTCTTTGGACACTTTTCTTTTTGATGGAGCTAAATCTATCCTTACCTTTTTTGATATGGCAGTGCTTTCAATATATTTAGGGGCCGATTCCGATGTCGGACGGACTCAGGTCCGTCCGACATCGTCCAGGAGCCGTAACCGACCGACCTGCTGTCGTCGGTTACGGCCCTGCAAGTACGATGCGACCGAACCCTGTACGGTCGCACTCGTATACTACACAATGGGAGCATGCATTCCGAGCGGAATGCATGCTTGCATTGTGAAAAGCAGGGGTGCAGGGTTGCAGGGGTGCACCCCAAGGTGCCTGCCACCGGGTGCAGGGATCAACAGAGGAGCACCATAGGTGCCCCCAGGCCGCCATTCGGCGGCCTCGCACCCATGGGGGCCCTACTGGGGGCCCCCAAAGACAGTTACCGACTGCCTTTTCGTGCCGGAAAGACCGGCACGAAAAGGCAGTGAGAAACTGCCATCGTACTCCCTCGGTCGTGAAGAGGCGGCCGGGGCAGTACTGAAGGATTTCCGGACGGCGGATGGGCTCTCCGAGCACGTCGTAAGCCATCCGGGAAATCCTAGTCGGATTCCTTTCCGACCGAGCCCATCGGAATGGCTCGGTCGGAAAGGAATCCGGCCGGCACGTTCCGGATTCGGTCGGAAGGGCTCCGACCATCGTTCGGTGCCCTTCCGGCCAAAATCGGAATCGGCCCCTTAGTCTTTTTTAATTTCTTTCTTCCCGTCTCACATCTCATCTCCTCCTCTTTAGATAAGGAGTACAATTAATCTCCTGGCCCAAAGCCCTTTCTTTTTTTATCCTTTAGAATGTTATCAATTGCCTCTTTACTCTGTGCCTTCATTTCATATTGTATTAATCTCCTAATAGCCTTACTTATTTTTGACCCAGTTATTTCCATCATATTTCCCTACTTCAAAATCCATATTTATACTTAAAAAACCTCTAAACTATAAACACTCTAATACTAATCTATACAAATAAATCTACACTAATATAAATATAAATACTGTATACTTTTTCCAATAAACTTTTCTTCCAACCATAAAATTCCTCTGTTTCGTCAAAACAATCTATTTCCTGACGATCTTCATAATTGAGCTGTGTTTTATTGAGCGGTACCGCGCATTCAGGTTAAATTGCCTATTTTTGCCCAAACTAATATGGCGCATAAGATGTATTGGCAACAGTTTATGCATTGTAGATCTGTGTACGTGACTCTTCCTCTCTGTCAGACACACATCCAAGATACGTCCATCCTGGCAAGGCATATTTTCTGTTTGGAAGTCTCTTTCTTGCTTGCACTTTAGCAACAGGTTATCCACTCTCACTGTTGTCTGAATCAATTACATCTACTTCTGGTTCTTTCTTGATCGATTCTAACTTTTCTTTCTCTCAGTGCTTACTTTTGCAAAATCTTTTTCGCTGCCTTGGGTATTTCAGTTCTTACATGTCACTAGTGAAAGCTCAACTCACTAGGAACTGCTTCCTCCCTCTGGGAGTTTCTAGGGACTTAAATTCTCAGCTGAAGTCTCTCACTGGATGGACTCTCTGAATTAGTGTCTTTCTTCGGGAGAATCAAATCATCTGGTTTCAAGTCAGGACACTGAGTTTCTCATGGCGATGCTATTGCCAGATTCTTCTGACAAGAGACAGTTTTCACCAGATCAGCCAGACCAGTACTGTAAACTAAAATGATTTCATCAGTTATTGACACAAGTGATGCTGATTGTGCATAAACAATCTCATTGCTCGGCCCATTAATAATTAGCGAGGCGAGAAACCAATCTTTTTGTCTGGGATACTTCTAATGCTCATCAGAACGAGAGTTCAAATTAGGAGATGCACACACTTTAGCCAGCTTTAGCCATTTGTCTTCTCCGCTACACGGGATGATTGAGGATGATAACTACAATGGAACCTTTGATTAATATGGAGAGCTTTACAAATCAAATTTAGGATCTAATTGTTGCAATGATTCTCACAATCCATCTCAATAGAGATTGGCAGGTCAAACCTTGGAATCACCTTACTCAACAAGCCCTGATCTTCAGGTGGGCCTTGACCCATTTAGAGAACAAACAGACAATCATGAGTATATATTTAAGGCCATTGTAAACTGGCATCTCAATGAAGTCTGCTTTGAGTCTCTTAAATAGGCCCTCTGATTTCCCAATATGACTTATACAGTCTTCTTTCTCTGAATATTTCTCTAACAGATTATGAACCTCTGATACACATCTTCTGCAACATTTCAGAATTTCAAATTAAACAAGTACTTTCCGTTGCGGGCCCCCCTTCACCGAAGGCATCCTATTGTGGCCCGTGGGGGTACCCAAGGGACCACTCTTTCCAACCATGCACAATGTGGCAGGCACCATGGGGTGCCCGCCACAGGGTGAAAGGTTTTCCTCCCCAACCCCAATGGGAGCCTGTGTTTTTGTTCGGAACACAGGCTCCCATTGAAGTCAATGCGAGTCCGACCAAACGATGATGGGAAGCATCATAATCGGTCATTCGGACTCGCAAGACCCGATTCGTTCGGAAACGATTCTGAGACCGATTCGTTCAGAACAGTTTCCGAACGACATCGTAATCAGCCCCTAAGTATTATGTTGACACTTTGAAGTATCTTTTTAGCTCAGTCCTGTCAATAGTTAGACTTAAATAAAGTTTAATAAAGCCTTCCATGCTAGCCTGTGGTGCTAAGGCACTACAATATGGAAAAACTAAATTGGCAGTGTTTCCCTCATCAGGGCTTATAAAACATTTATTATAATGTTTCTGCCTAGGGGAGACCATTGGGGTGACGTACAAGTAAAAATAAAGTAGTTTAGGACTTTGGAAGTACCTTTGATTCTGAAGTCGAATTTGCATATAATTGTAATGTCAAGCAGCTTGCAAAGCAGGCATGACTTTTAAAATGACTGCAGGCCACACAGCAGTGCTCACTTAAGAGCATTAAATCTACAGGGTCTCTAAACCTACATGCCCTATCATATACTAGGAACTTACTGGTAGATTGTCAGTACCAATTGAAATTATACCTAATTACCATGTAACTTTTGCACAGAGTACAAGCCCTGGGTCAGCGTGGCAGAGCCCAAGGCACAATCAGAGTCCACAAACCAGCATCTAGTAGTCAAAATGTGGGGAAAAGTCAGGTAACACTGCAAAACGCCCTGGTTTCTCACAAGGAGACACCCACATTTCCTGATAATTTCTTCTGCATACTTCTTTCTCCTGATACCTCCTTCTGGAGTTCTCTCAGTTCAATTTCAAAAGTCTGTATTGGGTTTTACAAGAAACAGTTGACATTGTCTGCATTTTCTATAGAACTTTCACTTGATTCATTTTGGTCAGTTTCTTTCGTTTTAGCCTGCTCATTTGATCTCATGGTTTCATTCTCGAATGCACAGTATCTTAACACTTAGGGGTCGATTCCGATCTCGGTCGGAGACGCACCTAACGCCATTCGGTCGGGAAAAAAGCCATGCGAATGCCTGTTTCCCGACCGATCCGCACATGAATCCGAACGAACAAGTACGATGCGCACAACAGCGCAGATTCCGACCGAGTCGTACTCACCCAATCCAGGTCCTGATCCCCGACCGAGCCGGATCCGTAAACGCAGATACAAGTCGCCCGGAAGCCAAAAAGCAGCCCCGTCCGGCCGGACAAGTACGATGCGCTTCCCGTACGCGCCGAACCCGTCGCTACGCACGGCACGTCAAAGCATCCGGGAGAGGCGCACATAAGCTCCGATTCGCGCCACAACACGATCCACGGCTACGAGATGAACACGCCAGCGACGAGGACGAGGCGAAGCAACAATGAATCCCATCGTTCCGATCCTACCAATATTCTACATCTACTACCGGAACAGGCACGGACGCGTACGGCGCAGAAGGTAAGTCAGACACCAACCACAAACACAAACTACACGTACCCGACATATCACACACACACACAGGGATGCAGAAATTACTTACTCCAGAAACAGCAGCACCAAAGGGGCGGGATGCCCATCACCAATGCCACATATACACATAGGGGCCCGGATGCCTGTCACCACTGCCACCTCTACCCATGGGGGTGCCAGGTGCCTACCACTACTACCACCTCTACCCAGGGGGTGCCAGGTGCCTACCACTACTACCACCTCTACCCAGGGGGTGCCAGGTGCCTACCACTACTACCACCTCTACCCAGGGCGTGCCAGGTGCCTACCACTACTACCACCTCTACCCAGGGCGTGCCAGGTGCCTCCCACCACCACCACCTCTACCCAGGGGGTGCCAGGTGCCTCCCACTACTACCACCTCTACCCATGGGGGTGCCAGGTGCCTACCACTACTACCACCTCTACCCAGGGGGTGCCAGGTGCCTACCACTACTACCACCTCTACCCAGGGGGTGACAGGTGCCTACCACTACTACCACCTCTACCCATGGGGGTGCCAGGTGCCTACCACTACTACCACCTCTACCCAGGGGGTGCCAGGTGCCTCCCACCACTACCACCTCTACCCAGGGGTGCCAGGTGCCTCCCACTACTACCACCTCTACCCAGGGGTGCCAGGTGCCTACCACTACTACCACCTCTACCCAGGGAGTGCCAGGTGCCTACCACTACTACCACCTCTACCCAGGGGTGCCAGGTGCCTACCACTACTACCACCTCTACCCAGGGGTGCCAGGTGCCTACCACTACTACCACCTCTACCCATGGGGGTGCCAGGTGCCTACCACTACTACCACATCTACCCAGGGCGTGCCAGGTGCCTCCCACCACTACCACCTCTACCCAAGGGATGCCAGGTGCCTCCCACTACTACCACCCCTACCCATGGGGGGCTGGATGCCTGTCACTACTACCACCTCTACCCAGGGGGTGCCAGGTGCCTACCACAACTACCACCTCTACCCAGGGGGTGCCATGTGCCTACCACTACTACCACCTTTACCCAGGGGGTGCCAGGTGCCTCCCACTACTACCACCTCTACCCATGGGGGGATGGATGCCTGTCACTACTGCCACCTCTACCCAGGGGGGTGCCAGGTGCCTACCACTACTACCACTTCTACCCAGGGGGTGCCAGGTGCCTCCCACTACTACCACCTCTACCCAGGGGGTGCCATGTGCCTACCACTACTACCACCTCTACCCAGGGGGTGCCAGGTGCCTATCACTACTACCACCTCTACCCATGGGGGTGCCAGGTGCCTACCACTACTACCACCTCTACCCAGGGGGTGCCAGGTGCCTCCCACCACTACCACCTCTACCCAGGGGGTGCCAGGTGCCTCCCACTACTACCACCTCTACCCATGGGGGTGCCCGGTGCCTCCCACTACTACCACCTCTACCCATGGGGGGCTGGATGCCTGTCACTACTGCCACCTCTACACAGGGGGGTGCCAGGTGCCTACCACTACTACCACCTCTACCCAGGGGGTGCCAGGTGCCTACCACTACTACCACCTCTACCCAGGGGGTGCCAGGTGCCTACCACTACTACCACCTCTACCCATGGGGGTGCCAGGTGCCTACCACTACTACCACCTCTACCCAGGGGGTGCCAGGTGCCTACCACTACTACCACCTCTACCCATGGGGGTGCCAGGTGCCTACCACTACTACCTCCTCTACCCATGAGGGTGCCAGGTGCCTACCACTACTACCACCTCTACCCATGGGGGTGCCAGGTGCCTACCACTTCTACCACCTCTACCCAGGGCGTGCCCGGTGCCTCCCACTACTACCACCTCAACCCAGGGGGTGCCAGGTGCCTACCACTACTACCACCTCTACCCAGGGGGGGCTGAATGCCTACTACTACCACCCCCACTCACAGGATGGCAAATACATGCCACAAGAAGCACACACCAGCAGAAAGAATGCAACACAAAGACATCCCCCCAACACCATGACAAGCGTGTGTAGACTGTGTCAAATGCCTACAGCACTGAACAGGACTGTGGACATACAATGTGACCCCCTATCACAAGTGCCACACATAAATGTGTGTGGCACCCACAATGCAAGCAGGCCATGACCATTGTGGCAATGGGGTCCAAAGCCCCATCATCACAGTGACCAAAATGTGAGTGTCGGGTCCATAGCTGAAGCACATATTGACCATTGTGGCAATGGGGTCCAAACCCCCATCATCACAATAACCAAAATGTGAGTGTGGGGTCCATAGCTGAAGCACATATTGACCATTGTGGCAATGGGGTCCAAACCCCCATCATCACAGTGACCAAAATGTGAGTGTGGGGTCCATAGCTGAAGCACATATTGAACATTGTGGCAATGGGGTCCAAACCCCCATCATCACAGTGACCAAAATGTGAGTGTGGGGTCCATAGCTGAAGGACATATTGAACATTGTGGCAGTGGGGTCCAGACCCCCATCATCACAGTGACCAAAATGTGAGTGTAGGGTCCATAGCTGAAGCACATATTGAACATTGTGGCTATGGGGTCCAAACCCCCATCATCACAGTGACCAAAATGTGAGTGTGGGGTCCATAGCTGAAGCACATATTGAACATTGTGGCAGTGGGGTCCAGACCCCCATCATCACAGTGACCAAAATGTATGTGTTGACAAAGAATAAGCTGCAACTGCCAAACTGCATGGATTATTCCTGGTCACAGAACAACAAACACATCAGTGGCAAAGTAGTGCTTGTGTCCCATAGCAACATAGAATGGGGGAGGCAAACAGTGCAGTGCAAACAAGACATACCTTTGGCCATGTGCAGACAAACATCACCCATGGGGGCTGACACTGTCAACACTCATCAATGACTCAATGACAGAAGTGACCATCAGAATGCAGACCCACATATTTGCACCAATGGGCACACAAATTCAGATACCCAGTGGAGACTGTAGAAGGGAGGTGAACAGATACCATACCATGGCAGCAATGGGGGACACACACAATGATCATTGTGCTGACTGATGACCTAGGAGTCCCAGGGACAGCAGGGCAAACACACCAAACAACATACAGCCAATGGCACACTAAAGATATGCCAATGCAGTGGTGCAGATGCACAAACACAAACAGGCAGACCCACACTGCACATCAAACACAACAGGTGAGGGGGGTACCAGTGTCCCCAGGCAAACACACAACACATGAGGAGGCATGAATACCAATTACACAGACGTGCATACAGTGCCACACAAAGGAAACTCATGGATCCAAATCCCCTATGTGGGCAATCAGGCATTGTCAGATGAGTGGGAGCACAAATCACACATGTCACACAAGCATGTAGGAACAGCAACTGACACAGCAAGACACACAGACACCACAGCACCACACCCAGGGCCCCCACAATGTGGTGACCCTGGGCTGCATTACAATCCCACTGTGATGACAAAGCTAGATGTCGTTCACACTGTGAACCACAGTCATGTGTCCTGAGCAACAAACTACCATCACACCTACACAAGCACAAATCAACCAGCACGGCCTGTCAGCCAAGGCCAACATGGAGGCAGGGGTCTAGCCGGGCAACAACTCTCATCTGCACACACTCAACACCACACACCTCGACCTCCAACAATGTGCAGCAGTGAAGCTCACATGCACTGGTGACATTGCACATGCACCCATGACAATCCCAGAGGGTGGTGGGAACCAAGGTGCAGGAACACATCACACATGGCCACTCTACCAGACTCCTGAATGTCTGACACACTGCACACTACGCTGTACATGGACATGACGGCAATACCACACCAACCAATGGGATCCCAGCCACAGTCACACACCTATGAAGAAGCCAAGGTCACCCACAAAGAACACACATAGACAACTACCAACATTGCAGCCCTGAGGAGTGCCAGCAGTCACACACACAACGTGTCACAACCAATGAAAGCTAGCACAAACCAGAAATCACATGACAGGTGTCAACAACAAGTGCAAAGGGGAATCCGGACTGTGACACATCAGCGTCTGCCCACAAACTCAGCCCTGACAGCAAACACACCTATGGGTGACACCCTGATGACCAGTAATGTGCCATGCACCCACATCACAGAGAACCCAGGGAGAAGACTTTGGGGGAACATAGGTCAACTCAGCAAGCATCACAAACAGGAACATCACTAGGGATCCCAGCATGCACAGCAACATGGAAGTGAACACACACACATGCTCATACAACACACACCTTGGGCGCACAAGATGTCACAGGAGTACACACTGCCATGAGGGGACTCCACTCCTGTGTGAGGAAAGCTGTGCCATATGTCGCATCAGTAGGGCTCCATCATGTCAGCAGAACACTTGGTCACACAGTCAACAATTAGCACCAAATGAAGGCTCCCGTCACATCAGCCTGGTCATGGGAATGTCAACGAAATCAACAGCACAGATCCAACACACATGTATAGCAAGTTGCACTGACAACACAGAAGAGTCCTTCCCCATTGATGCCCAAACCTGCATGTCCAGTGGAGATGGCCACACGGTCAGGGAACTAGACTAATTGAACAATGGCAAACACAACAGATGTGCATGGGTGGAACCCACAGATGTGACATTGCTAATGTAAGTAGGAAATCCCATTGCCAAATATTGAATACATGACACCCTCAGATGCTGCTAAGGACGACATGGATTCACCACAGGATAGGACACTGTCCCCCTGGAACACATGGGTACATGCACAGTAACACTTCATTTTCATTAGTCCAAAAATCACCATCACTGCAGCAAGGGCACGGTTAGCATCATCAACATCATGTACATCAGAAGCAAAACCACTAGAGAACAGAAAGTTGCTTTATTCAGCATGTGGGTTCAAAACTTGGAAGAACTGCAAGGTATCAACAAAGGCCAATGGCCAGTCCATCAAGGAAGTCTTTACAGGGTAACAGTGGCAGATGTCACCCTATGCATGCCTGCACTGATCACAACCGGGGACAATCCCCTAGGAGGGGCATACGGGGGGCAGGCCAGGCACCGCAGGGACAGGATCAGGGCTCACCAGGAGGAGGCAGGGAAGGGGTGGTGGGTGCTGGAGAGCCACTGACAACTGCAGTGGAGGTGTCTGACATGGTGTGTGCCTACACAACTGGGGGGCATGACTCAGATGTTGTGGGTGCCGGCACAACTGCAGTGGACCCTGCAGATGGAGTGGACAGGTCCGCCACTGCAGCGCCCAAGTCAGACAGGGTGATAGTGGACTCCACTGCAGTGCCCACCTCCAGGGGAGGAGAATGGGGATCAGGAAAGGTGGGCAGGACAGAGGGGAGGACACCCTCACCACATCAGTGGTACAGACAAGCGCAGCGGGGGTGTGGGGCCGGAAGAGCAAGTGGCAGGGGAGAAGGCCTGACCCTTCTGGGGATGGTGTATCTGTGGGTGGGGGAACCTGGGGCAGGGTGTGGTGGGGGCACCTGTGGAGTGGGGGCCTGAGGGATGGAGGAAGGAGACTTGGTGCCTGAGCTGCAGGGCAGCGGCGGGGTCTTGCTCTTCCGGGACCGGGGGGACTTGCGGATGGGGGCCTCAGTTGGTCCACGCCTGGGGGATGGTGTCCGGGGGCCAGGGGCACTCCGCTCCGTGTGGGTGAGCTTCCTCTTCCCCCTGAATGCTGTATCAGCTGGGTCGGAGGGGGAGAGGCCAAGGTCACAGAGGAAGAGCCGCTGTGTGTATGGGGTTGCAGGTGAGGCAAGGGAGGGGTCTTTGGAGGGAGAGGCAACTGAGGACTGCGCAGTGCTTGTGGATGCGTTTGTTTGTGCCTGTGCCCCATCCCCTGTGAGTGTGGTTGCAGTCCCCTGACGGTGCGTGCGTGTGCGTCTTGTTTCTGGCGTGTGTGTCCATGTGCTGCATGTGTCTGTGCTGGTGTGTGCCTGTGTCAGTGTGTGTGTGCTTGGGACGGGTAAGGTGCTGGGGAGTGTGGATGGGGCAGAGGCAGGAGGGGTGAGGGACTGTCGGAGGAGGAACACTGCTGCCGTCAGGGAGGAGTCCATGGACCTATTGCCCCTCTGTAGGTCAGACATGCCCGATGAGATGCCCTCCATGAATGACACCAGCTGAGTCAACAGACTGGTGTGTGCATGGAGGACACTCAGCATCGCTGTCTGTCCTACATGGAGCTGGCGGAGGAGGTACACAGACTCCTCACTCAGGGCAGCAGGGGACACAGGTGCAGGGGGTGCGGTGCCTGGCCCGAAGGAGACACGCTCCCAAACATGGGAGCCTCCACGGACCTCGGGAATGGGAGCCAACGGGAGGGCGGTGGTGGTGGTGGTGGTGGCGGGGACAGCAACACTAGCTGGGGTGTGGTGGCTGCTGACACCCGCCTCCATAAGGGAGTCATCGTCCGAGTTGCTCTGGTCCTCAGCTGAGGTGGATGGTGCTGAGGACTCCTCGGTGTGGCTCCCCCGCCCTCCGTGCCACTGGGTCCCTCCGACCACTCCTCGGCTGCTGACCCAGTCTGGCTCTGCGGCTCCTCCTGGTCCGTGGAGCTGTCCCCTCCTGTGGCCGTGGATGTATCTGCAATCAATAGGGAAACAGACAGACATCAGTCACCTGCACCGAACGCACACACTACAGTAAGTACAGCACATTACAGAGCAAGCCCTGGCATCCTTAGTTGAACATTGCTAAAACTGCACAAACAGAACAGGAGAAGTCAATTGTCAGTCTGATGGTCAACCATGGCACTCACATCCCACCTGGCCTTGCACCCATCTGTATGGTGTCTGTGGGATGGCAATACCCCGGTGTGGACACATGCACCACCTACACAGTATTTGGACAGTGCAGAGAACCCGGTGAAGCATGTGGACATGCACACATCACAACTCTTGCCACTGAGTCAGTGCAGGTGTCCGGATGAAAGGGATGCCCAGAGTCAAATAGGAAATGCATGTGATGCATACCAGCGACAGACACCATGATGCACCCATGTCCTGATAGCCATTGCCACAATGGTGTGCATGTAGCAAATGTCACTCCCCTGCAGGATCACTAATAGGAAGTCACATGCCATGGCACAGCCATGCCTGCTAAGTCAGACATAACTGTCTCCAGTCACATGGGCAGGGCAGCCAGACAACAACACTCTGCACTGTGTCACAATAGTAGATCATGGGGAATGCAAGTCCTGGAGCTGAACAAGTGCACATGTACATCCCCCACACACCACATCATCTGTACCCTCATCTGTCCAGGTTATACCCATTGTACATATGGGAGACCTGTAACACTACCCTCTGCACCTGAGCACATCACAATCTGCTGTGTATGGGAAACAGCTGCCTGAACCTCATATTCGCATACCCCAGTCTGCACGGTCAGGTGATCAAACACCTATGTGTCACACATGTATCATCTCCTATGGTCACATCTCCAGTGGCATGCGGAGCCCGAACCGAGGAACACCCCCAGCAGACCTGACAACGAAGCCACAGCACACTGACACAGAGGCAGACACCTGAGGGGACGAATCACTCAGCAAAACGTGTCAGCTGATACACGGCAGTGGGAGTACTGAGTGTATTGTATGGCCTGGAGTAGGCATGACTGTCCTGTCCCACATGAATGAGGGATGAGCCCTGGACAGTAGGCAGCTGGCTAAGTATGTGTGACACACGTTATATACACACTCCTGGGGCACAAACATTGTTCCCACCCGCAGCATGGGTGTGTGCCAGATACCCCAGGCACATGTGGTGGATCAGCTCAGCAATTGGGCCACATATCAAAATGACACGCAGAACACATGTCAGAACACAGGCAATGTGTAAGCAATGGACCCACCCATGATGCCCACCACAGAGTCAGGGAAACAGATGCTGTCCCCCACCTTGAGTCAAGCAAACTGCAAGGACACAGTACCCAAGTGACACAATACCCTGACTGTAAGGGCCACACCTGGGTATCAGATGAGGAGTGGGCAGTGCACAATAGAGGGACATGGGTCCTGGACCACAAGACTGATGTACTGTGGAAGTTTAACCAGGCCAGAGGAGGGCACATAGCATGGCAGACATAGTTCACAATGCAGACATGGACTCACCCCCTCCTTGCTGCTCTCTGGCCTTCAGCTGCCCATCCAGATCAGGGAAGACCACCGCCAGGATCCTCAGCATGTGGGGGGTCAGGGCCCGGTGTCCGCCCCTCCTGCGAGGAGGCGACAGCTTCAGCTGGACCCGTGCGATCCTCCGGGTCCAGCCCCGAAGGTCCTAACACCTCTTCTGGCAGTTGCGGATCCGGCGCTTGTAGACCCCCACGGATCTCACTGCCCGGACGATGGTCAGCCATATCTTCTGCTTCTGGTGGGCATCAACCTGTGAGGATAACAAAGTGAGAATGCCATTACTACACATGCAACATATCCGTGCATTACACAGTTGGATATACATGTCTCAATCACAGGGGCACATGATGTACACAGGCAGTGCAACGATGGCTATGGACAGTATGCCAGCAGTTACTACATGGTATCATTGCCTGGGAAGTAAAACCTAGTTTAAATGCTCTGTCACTGCACTATACCTGTCCAGTGCATGTAACTACACACTATGGGGGTGACAACTACTCAGTGAGCCTGCTAGCCAGTGGCGTGCAGACTGTTAGCCTTGCTAGTCAGACAACATGCACATTTAGAAAGGCAGTGGACAGAACACTCACCTGCTCCCCTGCTTTCCCATACAGCTTGCTGTACTGTGGAAGGAGGCCATCCAGCAGGGCCTGGTTCTCCTCAGTGCTGAAGGCTGGGGCTCTCTCCACAGTACGTGCCATTGCAGGGTCCAGAGGGTGCAGATACAGCAGCAGTGTAGTAGCAGATGTCGTCCTGGAGCATGTAGTGCAGGCAAGTGAGCTCTCAGGGGAACAGCCAGCATTATATGTGTGCTGCAGAGGCAGATACTGTCCCATGTGTCCAAAGTGATAGGTCCAAGTCGTTTGCATCATCTGAATCTGGCCAATCCATGGAATTGCACCACTTACACACGCCCCCAGCATCCTTCAAATGTTCAACTTCGTGACACCCATGAAATTGCAACATTGTTGTGGGTGACCAACTGAATTTACAGCATCAGACTCGTTCAAATTTTGAAAACGCGTCCGTTGCCAGGCCAGGCCATAGCCAATGGGTGCGCACCGATCGGACCATTGCTGTTCAACGCGTACATGGGAAACAACGCGTACCCGCACACATTGAATGCAATGGGCCGGCCGGGCACACCGATCGGACCATTGCTGTTCAACGCGTACATAGGATACAACGCGTACCCCCACACATTGAATGCAATGGGCCGGCCGGGCACACCGATCGGACCATTGCTGTTCAACGCGTACATAGGATACAACGCGTACCCGCACACATTGATTGCAATGGGCCGGCCGGGCACACCGATCGGACCATTGCTGTTCAACGCGTACATAGGATACAACTCGTACCCGCACACATTGAATGCAATGGGCCGGCCGGGCACACCGATCGGACCATTGCTGTTCAACGCGTACATAGGATACAACGCGTACCCGCACACATTGAATGCAATGGGCCGGCCGGGCACACCGATCGGACCATTGCTGTTCAACGCGTACATAGGATACAACGCGTACCCGCACACATTGAATGCAATGGGCCGGCCGGGCACACCGATCGGACCATTGCTGTTCAACGCGTACATAGGATACAACGCGTACCCGCACACATTGAGTGCAATGGGCCGACCGGGCACACCGATCGGACCATTGCTGTTCAACGCGTACATAGGATACAACGCGTACCCGCACACATTGAATGCAATGGCCAATGTGTGCGCACTGATCGGTCCATTGCTGTCCAAGGCGTATAGCCAATACAACGCGTACCAGCGCACATTGAATGCAATGGCCAATGTGTGCGCACTGATCGGTCCATTGCTGTCCAAGGCGTATTGCCAATACAACGCGTACTCAGCGCACATTGAATGCAATGGCCAATGTGTGCGCACTGATCGGTCCATTGCTGTCCAAGGCGTATTGCCAATACAACGCGTACCAGCGCACATTGAATGCAATGGCCAATGTGTGCGCACTGATCGGTCCATTGCTGTCCAAGGCGTATTGCCAATACAACGCGTACCAGCGCACATTGAATGCAATGGCCAATGTGTGCGCACTGATCGGTCCATTGCTGTCCAAGGCGTATTGCCAATACAACGCGTACTCAGCGCACATTGAATGCAATGGCCAATGTGTGCGCATTGATCGGTCCATTGCTGTCCAACGCATCCCTGTACAAGTCACTGGCATATGTCACCAAGCCTGTCACAGGTGAACATATGCCAGCCACATATACTTCCCAGGCAGTGAGGGGCACACCTACAACACCACAGCCTGTCCAAACTGTATCCTAGGGCATGTAAGGCTGCATTACCTATTCCGTGTATGGGGGTGAACATGTTGTTCTGTGGGTGTCACTTGGGGGCAGCCACCCCCAGGCTGTGCACGTGTTTATGGGGACAGAATCCTTGGTGTTTCATGTACATGACCACTGTGATGTGCAACTGTTCATATCTGTGCATGTGGCATGGTCACAGTTCACGGTGGTGTATGTGTATGTCATGTCACATACCCCTGAGTCCCATGTGGGACGTTATGTTCAACCCAGGGTGACCCATTGGCACAATGTTGATGGTCCTCCACAGTCTGTGTGCATGTTGTGATTACAATGTCTCTGATTTCATGTGCACAATGGGAGGCAGTCTCCACATCCACGTTGTTTGTGCATGGACTTTGATGTTGTGCGTGTGTGTGTCACAGACGTCCATGTCTGTCCTGCCGAGGCAACACGGACCACTACCTGTGGGGCTCATGGTTGTTTTGCTGTGGTGTATACATGATACACCATGTCATGCCAGTGTCCATGTGGCAATACAGGGTCCCTGGGAATCTACCTGTCGTTGAGCTGTGATGCCTGGGGCACATCAGTCCTCACATGTCACTGTGGCAGCAGGAGATGGGTACTGGGACACGGCCTCATGGTATCCGATGGCATGACCTGGGACTTCTTGATGCCACTTGTTGGACTGTGATGTTAGATATTGGCCATGTATGTGCCATACATATCCGTACGGAACTGCACACATCATGTACTTGTGCCTCATTATGATGTATCATGTGATGTTGAGTGTGTTCAATGCCACATATGTGGGGTGACTGACAATCTTGCTTTCTTCACCTATGCACTGCAGGGCACCAGCTGTCCATAGACCATTCCCTGACCTGGCAACGATGGTGGAACGGGACAGCATCCGACGGTACCGCTTCACCAGGCAGCTGATTGAGGATTTGGCAGTGCGCTTGGCACCACATTTGCACCCTGGCCGTCCGTACCCTACAGCGCTGACCCCCAAGGTGAAGGTGATGGCAGCCCTACACTTCTTTGCCACTGGTACCTTTCAACACACTTTGGCGACTGCTGGTGGGATGTCACAGACCATGTTCAGCCGTGTGCTCCGGGATGTTTTGGAGGCTATGTTGATATACCTGAACCAGTACATCTATTTCCCTAGACTCCAATGACTCACTGGCGTGAAGAGTGACTTCTATGCTCTGGGGAGGATGCCGCATGTCATTGGCTCCATTGATGGGACACATGTGGCGTTGGTACCACCACAGGCCCAAGAGCAGGCCTACCGTAACCGCAAACACTACCACTCGGTCAATGCACTGGTGGTCTGTCTTGCAGATATGAGCATCACACACGTGTGTGCCCGTTTCCCTGGTTCTGCACACGATGCGTACGTGATGAGGAGTAGTCGCATCCTGAGGATGATGGCACAGATGCGGAACCAGCGTGCCTGGCTTGTAGGTGTGTACTGACTTTGTACCGTTGTGTGTGTTCTGCTATGTAGTGTTCCACCCTCTTTTCCAACTCTGCTAATGTGCAATTGTCTGTATGTAGGTGACTCCGGATACCCCAACATGCCGTGGTTGCTGACGCCCCTCAGGAACCCTGTGACACCAGCCCAGATGCGCTACAATGAGGCACATGGTCGGACCAGGAGAGTGATTGAGCGGACATTTGGTCTCCTGAAGAGCCGCTTCCGCTGCCTCGACAAGACAGGAGGGTCCCTCCCATATGCCCCAGCAAAGGTGTGCAAGATTATCATCGTCTGCTGCATGCTCCACAACCTGGCAGTGAGGAAGGAGTTGCCTCTCATCCTGGATGACGATGACCAACGTCCGCCACCTGTGGAGGATCCTGGCCTGGACCACGATGCCAGTGATGATGATGATGATGATGTTGAGGGTGATGTCCGCACACAGCTCATCACCAACTTCTTCAGCTGAATGTGAGTATCCAGAGATGGCATGTCAATGATGTGAGTTTGCATGATATGTGTTGGTGGTGCTCTGGTGCTGTTTGAGTGTGTCCATGGGCTACATGTCTGTATGCGTGTAGCGATGTGTCCTTGCAGGTAGTCTGTACTCCCCAACAGTGTTGACATGCTAACTTGGTTCTGGGTGGGTATCTTGTAACATGTATTGTGCATGAGTATTGCAGTTCTGTCCTGTTCTTCAGTACTTTTGACTGTGTGTCATTTCTGTCCTTCACAGGGTACTTTCAGAGTCGTTTGGTCAACTGTGATCCCCAACACCGTGATTCGACTTCCCGGGTGGTAGCTGTTGTGTCCCTACAGGTGATGTGCACCACACCCATGGACTTCCTTCCTTCTACACTTGTTGACTATGTGCCCGCTGCCAGGTGGGATTACCTTGCATCTGTGGTGGTTTCAACATGTTGCAAATGTGTAATAAACCTGTGCTTCACTATGTGATGTGCGTTGTCTGTGGTCACACATCTGACTGACATTTGCTTACTGCACCAGTGGGCTAGTTAACACAGACTGTGAATAGGTGTTGGGTCTGTGCAATGCAACGTATTTCCAGGCAACACCAGTGTAGGCGATGAGTCAGATGTCCATGGTGTGTATGTGTTGTGTAGCCCTGGTGGTGTGCCTCCCCCATATGTGTGAAGTCGCCATGACTCACATGCCGGTGTTGTACTTGCTGTAGCAGTTAGCATGCACAGTGTCATTTCCCCGATCATCATCGCAACTTCTGAGACAACATTGGAATCACAACAGAGGCAAGTATGGTGTATAAGTGAGTTTATTGACATACATGTGTGAGTATAGTGCACAGGTTGTTGGGTGCTGTACATTGTGATTGTGATC
This sequence comes from Calotriton arnoldi, assembly GCA_963921515.1. NCBI lineage: Eukaryota > Metazoa > Chordata > Amphibia > Caudata > Salamandridae > Calotriton > Calotriton arnoldi. Next base: position 27,024 of record CAWUFW010020238.1, on the reverse strand, counting down.
CAAAGTTCCTAGATAATTTGGAAGTCCTGGTAGCAGAAATGTCCAGAGTAATGTCCACAGTAATCAGAGACATTGGTCCAACTTGAGCTCCCCATGTCATGTGGGAGAGTTGTGTTGCAGTCAACAGGGTGAACAGTTTGCGCACAAAGGTTATTCTCCAGAACAGGTTTTGGCTTCCTGGGGGTTGCACATGGCCATCGGCCTCTCACTTGCCCCTCCTCGGACGGCCCCTCTTCTTTGGGGGGATCCTCAAGTGCAGGCTGCTGCGGTGCAGGGGACTCTCCGCCAGAGTCATCCTGCCTCCCTGTGGCAGTTGCAGTTGTTTCAGCAGCAGATGTTGTGGGCACACAGGGAGGTGTTGACTGGTTGCTGCTCATCTGGCGGAGGCATTGTAATATGTCCATATGCACCGCCGTCATCTCTTGCAGTGTGTCCCACTTGGACTCCACGCGGGACATGTGTGAGTCCAAGCGGGCATGATGGGCAGCCTGCTGCTGTTTGATGTCCCTGAGGAGCCCCACTACCTGGCTGAACTCTCCGGTGCTGGACTGGTACGCATCGGCTATGCGTGCCAGTTGTGGGTCATCATGCAGTCCAGACCCCTCTGTGAGCAGCGACCTATGTCTCCCACCCCTCCCACCACCCCTGGCGACACGTGCAGTACCTGAGGTGGCAGGCACAGGTGACCCTGGGCCACCTTGTGGGTTGTTGGTGGTGGTGGTGTCCATGGCCCCACGTTGGTCCAGGGTCCCTGTGCTGGTGGTGGTGCTGCTCCTTGGTCTGTCCGTGTCGGCAGGGGTGGTATGTGTGTTGACAGTCGTTGGAGGGGTGGGTGCAGGGGGTGCAGCTGGTGGTCCTGCTGGTGCTGCATGATGACTTGCTCCGGAGGTGCCAGGTAAGTCTTCGTCATCCGAGGAGGGCAGAGGCTGTTCCACACCAGTGAGCTCCGTATCCTCTTGAGCCTGGGACGAGGACTCCTCAGCTTCTGCTGCTGTGTCCCCATCATCACCTGTTTTTGGGAGACACACACAATGTATGTTATGTTTCTGCAGGCATCAATGGTTGACACACCTGACAGTTGTGACTGTGCCTCTGGATGCGGGCCTGTACAATGCATTGTCCTAAGTTGTCACAGTCAGGGGTTGATATTGGTGTAGCACATTGTCCTGCATTATTTGGGCATTTCTATGTGAATGTTGGGGTGTGTACATGGTCTGCATTGGTTGTATTTGGTTGTCATCCGCTCCTCCTTCCCACCCAGCCAGATATCCCACCATGGACCGTGCTTCCATTGCAGGGAGTGCAAGTTGTCTTTCAGGATGTCAGTCAGTGGTGTCCTGCTGTTGGTTGTTGCACAGTTGCCAGCAGGGCCTTGTGCTCCCCACAGCAGTAGCCAGTGTCAGCCATCTTGTCAGTTGTTTTCCACTCCCTGTGATGTGCGCATGGTTCAGGGTGGTGTTGATGGGACAGTTGTGGGGGTGACCAATATCTGTGACTACCACTCCCATCATGCTATTGCCTCCACCCCACTTCCCAGCATGCCCATACTTACTTGCTTTTGGGTGGACTTCAGTGTGTGTGAGTGTGAGAGCAATGGCAAGATGGCTGGCAGTGGTGTCCTGCTGTTGGTTGTTGCACAGTTGCCAGCAGGGCCTTGTGCTCCCCACAGCAGTGCCCAGTGTCAGCCATCTTGTCAGTTGTTTTCCACTCCCTGTGATGTGTGCATGGTTCAGGGTGGTGTTGATGGGACAGTTGTGGGGGTGACCAATATCTGTGCCTACCACTCCCATCATGCTATTGCCTCCACCCCACTTCCCAGCATGCCCATACTTCCTTCCTTTTGACTCTGCTTCCCTGTGGGGTGGGCTGCCTGTCCTGACAGGATGGCTGGGAGTGTTGTCCGGGCAGTTGTTTGGCTAAATTTCCCAGGAGTGTCCCTGTGCTTCACACAGCATGACCCAGGGTGGTGGTTCTTTGTGGGACCTTGAGTTAGGATGTGAGGCATTGCATTCCGCCAGGTGGCTTCTGTGGAGTATGTGTTGAGGGGGTGTGAGGGGAGGTGCTTGTGACTATGGTCAGTGCTGTGAGTCCTCCTTCCCACCCAGCCAGATATCCCACCATGGACCGTGCTTCCATTGCAGGGAGTGCAAGTTGTCTTTCAGGATGTCAGTCAGTGGTGTCCTGCTGTTGGTTGGTGCACAGTTGCCAGCAGGGCCTTGTGCTCCCCACAGCAGTAGCCAGTGTCAGCCATCTTGTGAGTCATTTTCCACTCCCTGTGATGTGAGCATGGTTCAGGGTGGTGTTGATGGGACAGTTGTGGGGGTGACCAATATCTGTGCCTACCACTCCCATCATGCTATTGCCTCCACCCCACTTCCCAGCATGCCCATACTTCCTTCCTTTTGACTCTGCTTCCCTGTGGGGTGGGCTGCCTGTGCTGACAGGATGGCTGGGAGTGTTGTCCGGGCAGTTGTTTGGCTAAATGTCCCAGGAGTGTCCCTGTGCTTCACACAGCATGACCCAGGGTGGTGATTCTTTGTGGGACCTTGAGTTAGGATGTGAGGCATTGCATTCCACCAGGTGGCTTCTGTGGAGTATGTGTTGTGGGGGGGTGTGAGGGGAGGTGCTTGTGACTATGGTCAGTGCTGTGAGTCCTCCTTCCCACCCAGCCAGATATCCCACCATGGACCGTGCTTCCATTGCAGGGAGTCCAGGTTGTCTTTCAGGATGTCAGTCAGTGGTGTCCTGCTGTTGGTTGTTGCACAGTTGCCAGCAGGGCCTTGTGCTACCCACAGCAGTAGCCAGTGTCAGCCATCTTGTCAGTTGTTTTCCACTCCCTGTGATGTGCGCATGGTTCAGGGTGGTGTTGATGGGACAGTTGTGGGGGTGACCAATATCTGTGACTACCACTCCCTTCATGCTATTGCCTCCACCCCACTTCCCAGCATGCCCATACTTACTTGCTTTTGGGTGGACTTCAGTGTGTGTGAGTGTGAGAGCAATGGCAAGATGGCTGGCAGTGGTGTCCTGCTGTTGGTTGTTGCACAGTTGCCAGCAGGGCCTTGTGCTCCCCACAACAGAGCACTAGTGTCAGACATCTTTGATGGGGCTTTCCACTCTCTGTGGGGTGTGCATGCTTGAGTGTGAGCTTGCTGGGCCATGTGGGTGGGGGATGTTGAGCTGTGACTACCACTCCCATCATGCTATTGCCTCCACCCCACTTCCCAGCATGCCCATACTTACTTGCTTTTGGGTGGACTTCAGTGTGTGTGAGTGTGAGAGCAATGGCAAGATGGCTGACAGTGGTGTCCTGCTGTTGGTTGGTGGCCAGTTCCCAGCATGGCCTTGTGATCCCCACAACAGAGCACCAGTGTCAGACATCTTTGATGGGGCTTTCCACTCTCTGTGGGGTGTGCTTGCTTGAGGGTGAGCTTGCTGGGCCATGTGGGTGGGGGATGTTGAGCTGTGACTACCACTCCCATCATGCTATTGCCTCCACCCCCTTCCCAGCATGCCCATGCTTCCTTCCCTTTGACTCTGCTTCCCTGTGGGGTTGTGTGCCTGTGCTGACAAGATGGCTGACAGTGTTATCCTGGGGTTAGTTTTGCTACAAGTCCCATGTGTGTCCCTGTGCTTCACTCAGCATGACCAAGGGTTGTGGTTCTTTGTGGGATATTTGATTGGAGTGTGAGGCAATCCATTCTCCCAGGTGAGTTTTGTGGAGTTTGTGTTAGGGGTGTGTGTGAGAAACGCTGCTGGTAACTATGGTCAGGGCTTTGAGTCCTCCTTCCCACCCAGCCAGATATCCCACCATGGAACGTGCTTCCATTGCAGGGAGTGCAAGTTGTCTTTCAGGATGTCAGTCAGTGGTGTCCTGCTGTTGGTTGGTGCACAGTTGCCAGCAGGGCCTTGTGCTCCCCACAGCAGTAGCCAGTGTCAGCCATCTTGTAAGTTGTTTTCCACTCCCTGTGATGTGTGCATAGTTCAGGGTGGTGTTGATGGGACAGTTGTGGGGGTGAGCAATATCTGTGCCTACAACTCCCATCATGCTATTGGCTACACTGACTTGCCCAGCATACACATATTTCCTTTCTTTCAGTGGGCTTCACTGTGTGCTGGTGTTGTAGTGGTGGCTACTTGTCTGGATGTGTTTGTCAGTTATATTTGTGCCACTGCCTAGCTGTAGTTGTAGTTGTGTTTGTACATGTGATGACACAGTTAAATGTCACTTTGTGATGGCATGTGTTGTGTTTCTCTGAGTGACATACACATTTTGGGATGATTCTGTTCTGGTTGCTGTGTATTTGCTAAGAGTGCATGGTTTGACTCTCCCCTTGACAGTGATGTGTGTGTGTAGTCACAGAATATTGTGTACATTTGTTGTGTACTCACCAGGCTCTGGGATGTTTTCTAGTCCATAGATGCTCACTGGTGGTAGGATGGCCCGCACCTTCTCCTCCCAGGGCCTGAGGTATACTGGCTTGGCAGGAGGGCCACTGCCGGTGTATTGGCTCAAGATGTAGTCCTTCTTCAGCAGCTCCTTGACCCTCCTGCACACGTCATACCACCTGTTCTGGATGTCTGTCTTTGTGCGCAAACATGGTGATTGTGCGTTCACCCTGTCGACGATCCTCTCCCACATCTTTGTTTTCTGTGACATGGGTGTCTGTTGGACCAGTGTACCAAAGAGCTGTGGCTCTACCCTGAGGATCTCATCTACCAGGACTTCCAATTCACTATCTAGGAACTTGTGATTCTTCTTTGGGGGCATGGTGATGGGTGGTGATGGTGAGTGATGTGTGTGTTGGTGTGCAGGTGAAGGTGTGTGAGTGTGTGTTTTGCTAGGTGTATGTGAGGTTTCTATTTGTTGTGGTGCTGATGGTGTGTGGCTTGTGTGATGGATGAGCTGTGGGTGTGTGGTTGCTGTCTGTTGAGTGCTGGCAGGTAATTTGAATTTGCAAAGGATCATGGTAGGGATTTGTGTCCTTTATATGGGTGGAGTTGTGGGTGTGTCTTTGTTCCCTGCCCCTCCCCCAGTATTTATTGGCTTTGTAATTGCTTGTTTGGCCTTTTTTTGTGTATTTTCCCTTTGTACTTTTCGTGCATGTAGGAGACGTTCTTGTGACCGAGTCGGACCCTGCAGTTGTCTCGTACGGGCTCGTCCGTTTTGTTCACGCTGTGTTTGTGCTGTTTTCTATGCTGCGTACGCGTCGGTCACGGTGTTTTGGGTTGCTTCGGCTCGCAGTTTTATATGCGTGTCGGTCGTACGGCTTGTCCTCCGTGCGACTCGGTCGTGTTTTACACGCCTTGCATCGTACTTGGCGGGTGGGAGTCCGCAGGTACGTCTCGTTCGGTATTGTTCCGGGTGCGAGTCGGTCTGTTCGAATCGCGTGTTTTTCCGGCCGGAGTGCTGTTTTCCGGGCGGCTCGGTCCTTCGGCTTGTGTTCCGTTTTGCTCGCTTCTCATCGTACTTGGCGGGTCGGGCTGCACCGGTACGTGTCGGTCGGAATTAATTCCGAGTCGGTCGGTACGTTTTCCGGCCGGAATCGGAATCGGCCCCTTGGTCTACATATTTATTTCCCAGCATAATCAAGTAATTTCCAGCCCTATGGGCAGCATACTTGATGGTTCACTGGCAAAATATCGAGTCATAAAACATCTATATACAAAAATATTTAAGGCAGGGCGGAGCAGGCGTAGTTGCTCTACGCGGAGCTCCACGTAGTTGGGTAAAAACTCAATAAATATTTTGAAATTAAAAACTGAAAATTAAGGTAAATTAAACACACTTACCATTATCGTGGCATCTCCGGGCTGCCCTCCTCCTCCTCGCCGTGGTCCTGCAGAATCCCCTACGTCAAACGTTAATTAAAAAATGTATATTATTTTTAAATACTTTTTAAAATATAATAAGATAAAAAAATATATAAATATATAAATCCAATAACACAAAATATTTAAAAAACAAACCATTTTAATTGCAGAGGAACGCTCAAACAAATAAAAATGTTGAATTTACTAACAAATAAATAAAATATTAAAAACATTAATAATTATAAATATTATAATTTAAATAACCAAAACATATTAATATAAGTTTAAAAAATATAAAGTGAACTATAATCTTTTTAAATTAATACATATACTATAACCACTACAACTTATAAATAGTAGACAAAGTTTCAAACTCAGGAGGTGTAAAATTTACAGATCCCACTACAGTCAATGCAACAGTAGGTAACGTGTTGGATGTCAGGGGGGTAAAATTCACTGTTCCTACTTCAATGAGTGCAACAGTAGGGAAAGTGTTGGATTGCGGAGGGGAATAATTTACTGTTCCCACTCCAGTCAGCGTGACAGTAGGGAAAGTGTTGGATTACTGAGGGATCAAATTGACTATTCCCACTCCAGTCAGTGCAACAGTAGGGAAAGCGTTGGATTGTGTAGGGGTACAATTTACTATTCCTACTCCAGTCAGTGCAACAGTAGGGAAAGTGTTGGCTTGTGGAGGGGTAAAATGTACTATTCCCACTCCAGTCATATTAAAATATTAATACAACTAATATTATTATCAAAATACCAAAATCTATTGTCAAAACATTAACAACCAATAAATACAATATTATTTAAAATTAAAAAGCATAACACAATTTACATATACAATAATACATTTTGTAATTACTTACATAACATTCTACCCTATACCTCTACACGTTACACACCACACATCTGAAATGTATATTTAAATTTACAATATTTACACATTTTACATAATTAAATATCTATTAAAATATTAATGCTAACTAACTACTAATAAAACCATTACATTTAATTGTCTTTCCACCCTTTATCCTTACAAAAAAAACAACCCACACCTAAATATAAATTAAAAAGTAATTAAAGAAATTACATAATAATTATTCAATGAAACAATTAATATTACTAATTAACTAACAATAAATTAAGTATATATAATTATATTTAATTAACTTCCGACCCTTTACCCCTACAAATAAAACTCTCACATACAACCTAAACAATGCTTTAATTACATAATTAATTATCATTTTAACAATTATCAAACAGTAACAATATTTATTATTATAATTTCCTACATAACCTTTACCCATACAAAAACCAAAAAACAACCTCAAAGAAAAATGTATATTACACAATTTACATAATTATCAATTAAATAATTATTTATAATAATACATAATTTATAAATAATTATAATTATTTACTTCCCACTCTATACCCATACAAAACCCACAACCCGCATGTTAAATTTAAATCAAAAGAAAATATTTATACAATTAACATAAATAATTATAAATAATTAAAAATTAATTATTATTAAATTATAATCAATTAACTTCCCACCCCATACCTCTACAAAACACAGAACCCACACTTCAAACTTTAAAAAATATATATATACTATGTACATAAATAATTATCATTTAAATAATTAATAATAATTACAAATGAATTATAAATTAATTATAATTCATTTACTTCCCACCCTATCCCTCTACAAAACCCACAACCCGCACCTAAAACTTTGAAACAAAAAATTATTAATTATACAATTAACATAAATAATTATCAATTAAATAATTGATATTAATTTAAAAATATGTATTAATTAATTATAATTAATTTACTTCCCACTCTATATCCCTACAAAATCCACAACCCACAGCTAAAACGTAACTATAAAATTATTATGTATACACTTAACATAAATAATTATCAATTAAATAATTAATATTAATTTTAAAAATGTTACAAATTATTTGTAATGAATTTACTTCCCACCCTATTGCCCTATAAACAGCACAACCTATTATGGTACTAAAAATAACAAAAAACTATTACATTAAATTTAAAAACTACTATTAATTTAGAAACCATATTAAAAAACTAACAATATTCAAACATTTTAAAACATATACAATTATCATATAGATTAAAATACACAAAAATAATCAAAGATCGATATTATTAACAACATTTTTAACATCGATATTACTTACCTTAATATTTATATTCTTGTCCAGAATATTCTTGCTCTTGAACCTGGTACACCTAAAGGGTGTACCAGAGGACGTCATAAAAGCTCTTCGTAACTATAACTTCCCAAAATCATAAACCATTCAAAAACCATACTGGCTGTCTATATACATCATGATATTCAAATCATTTGTAGGGCCACAAGCTCTTGTCAGTGAAATCAGCTCTGGCATTTGTGCTGAAGGTTTATTGGGCAGGTATGATGCTTCAACACCTTCAGAAATGGAACATACAGCGTAGGCAGACTTTAACACTCCACAATATTCTTTCAAGCAAAAACCATCTACTACTTTGATATCTGGTCTTGGATTGGTATGCAATTCCGTGGCATTTATGCAATCATGTTGGGGTTTATCTTCATTATCTCCATCATTTCTGTCTTGGTCATCTTGTTGTCTGAGACAAGAAGCAGTGTTGCAGGGTTCAGAAAATTACATCTTCTGATAGAGATGTTTTCAGCTGCTAGTTCATATCTAGTGAGGCAGATGTTTATCATGTGCTGAGTTCTAGTACGGGTCAGCTAAATCTCAATTGAATGCGGCACAAACACTACTAATGTATGTCCCATTATAATTCCTTCAGTTTGTTCAATTTCAATACAAACAGCTGCGACCAATTTCAGATAACCTAGAATAGCTACAGCTACTGGATCCAACACTGGAGGCAGGTAAGCAATTGGCCTCATTATACCGCTATAATTCTGAGTAAGGACCGACACTGCACACCCAAGTCTATCATGAGAAAAAAGATAGGACTCTTTATCAACGTCAGGCATTCCAAGGGAGGATGCATTGCATAATGTTTTCTTAAATCCCAGAAGGCCTCCCTGCATTTGTCTTCAAATGGAACTGAGTTACTGATATCACTGTGAGTTAGCCTTACTTAAGGCTTTGCCATTAAGAAACAATTTGAAATCCACTAACGACAATAGCCAACAATTCCCAGGAACATCTTCACCTCCCTCTAGGTAGATGGTGGACCTATTTTCTGAATTGCAGAAATGCGCTCTTAGAGACATACCATGCTCCTTTTTCAATGTGATGACCAAGATAAATCACTTCTATTTTTTACAGTACTGCATCTCTGTGAGGGAAACCTTGTGGCCATTGTCAGCTAAATGATTCAGAAAGGAATTGTGTAATAGTTTATTATAGTCCTATTTTGTCTTTTATGCCACCAAAAGGTCAACAATATATTGCACCAGTACTGAGTCACATGTCGACTGTTGATCTTCCACATCTTTCTTCAGGATCACATTAAAAGTGGAAGAACTTTCATTATTCCTCTGTAGAATTCAATGCCAAACAAAAACCTAGGTGCTGATTAGGATGTCGGTCGGACTTTTGCCCAACCGCCACCATATCATAAACGGGACCGCCCGACAGGCTGTCGGTGGTCCCGCCAGAGGCATTAGGATGCGACCGACACCATGGCGGTCGCAATGCCTATGTTTTGCTTTGTGGTGGATGCTGCTGGCAGCAGCACATGCAGCAATGCTAAAAGGGGACACTTTACATATCCCTGCACTACGTGGCAGACACCATGCGGTGCCTGCCACATAGTGCAGGGATATGTAGGGGGCACTATAGGTGTCCCCCAAAACCCACTGCTTAAGGCCAAGGGGGAAGGGAGACCCTCTACGGGCCCCCAAAGTCCCTTTCCGCCTGCCTTTTCATGGTGGGTTAACTGCCATGAAAATGCAGACGGAAAAGGACATCATTATCCCTACTACTGTGCCTGGCAGGCACCGCCACCATTGTAGGGATTGGATTTCCCTCCAATGCACTGGCAGGCTCAAGGAGCTCGTCGGATGTGTGGAGTCGGTACTTCCGACCGCCAACCATCCACCCGCCATGGTAATATGGCGGGCGGAATACATTGTTCCGATGGTGGTGGGAACGCCACTGACGGGCTGTCAGTGGTGGTCCCACCGTCATCGCAATCAGCCCCTTAATTTTGGTACTGGAATCCATGCAAAGGAATGGACAAGAATGCTTGGCATAAGCCAATGACTGTATACATTTCTGCATCTGTTAGAATTTGGAACAGTAATACTGCAGGATTTGGTACCGTTGGACAACATTGAATCACTGTTTTATTTATTTTTCAAAGGTCCTGCACTATTCTCTATTTACCACTCATTTTCCAATGCAAATATTAGTGAGTTGGTAGTTCTACTATGAACCTCTTGCATAATGTATTGTTCTAACATTTGTACAGTTACAGCAATTAGGTTTACTATAATCCTGGCAGATTTTGAACTTTTTAATCAGTCCAATGTCTTTACCTATGAAATCCCATACCTTTTCTTTGACAGCATGACATAATAATAATAATAATACAGCCATTTGTAGAGCGCGAACAGCTACCTCCAAAGAGGTGTCCCGGCGCTATAGCAACAGGTGATACGCAAGAGTCATGTAACGACCAAGGATCCCAGGAAATTATCTTAGGTTAAAAAGCCATGTTTTTGCTGCTTTTCTGAATTGCGTCTTGCAAGCAATCTGGTGTAAGGCATTAGGCAGGGAGTTCCATAACATGGACGCCCCGAACATGAAAGATCTGCCACCCATCCGGACTTTCTTAACTCATGGGGTGCAGAGCAGGTTCAGAGAATTTGACCTCAGTGACCGAGCCTGCTTGTATGCGCCTAGCCTCAGTTTCAAATAGCTGGGGCATGTTCCATGGATTGCCCGAAAAGCTAGGGTTAGGGCCTTAAATTTAATTCAATTGGCTACAGGTAGCCAATATAGTTCCTTGATGTGCGGAGAGATATGCTGCTGAAATGGGACACGTCTGATTAAACATGGGTTTCAATTGCAATACCATCCGGTGTTCAATAAATCACACAGTTCATCTTGCAAATCAAGTCTCTTCCCAGCAAATTAAGAAGACTAGAATCTCACAATATAAACTAATGATTGTACTTCATTGATTCTATTTTAAAAGGAACATCTTCTATAACCTGGTTAACAATCTGTTTATTGCTGATGCCTACAACTTGGACTTCTCTTCCTGAGAGGAGTAGGTTTAGAACCTTCTCAGAACAAACTGTAGAACAGGTAGCACATGTGTGTATAAGGAATGGCACATGGTGACCAGCGCTCTCACCATCTAAATATGAGGCACTCGGGTCTACCTCCAGGACTGCACCAGCCATGCAATTCTCCTCCCAACTCAAGTGCTGTCATTGGGAATTAGTCTCTGGGAAAAACTGGGGGAAATCATTACTCGGAATCAATGGAATCTGCTTTAACTCTGGACTGAAAGCATTTTATTTCTCATATTCTGCTACATCCTAGGAGCTATAGCCATGGTAGAATGGAACTCCCCTCATTTTAACTCATTTTGCACAGAAACTGGCTGGGCTGGGGTCACTAACTGGGTCTGCATTTGATTTGTATTTTGCTGCATCTGGGAAACAAAACAATTCTGTATTTGGTCTGGATTCTGCCAATATTTCTGCTTCCAGATTTTACTGCAGGAATGTCAAGGAGTTGTCTTCTTCAGCAAATTAGTATTTTCATTCACTCCAGAATTATTCACAACTTCTCTTTGCACAACCTTGTATCTGCATCATCTCATTTCCCATCATCACATCTTGCATGAAATGTGCTCCATTCCTTCCAGAATTGCCTGGCAACACAAGTTCAAATTCAGAACTCATCATCTGAATCTTGCCACTTCTTTGAACTTGCTTTGTCTGGGCAATCATTTACTTCTCTTTATTCTATTTCTGTTTTTAATCAAACCAATTGCTACTGTTCCTGGCATACGTAAGGATCTCAACAATACCCTCAACAATACACGTAGTCTGTCAACACATCTCACTATGTGGAATATGCAAGTTAAGTTCAGAATGCAAACCCATAACAAAAGCTGATAAGCAAACAATAACACAGTCTTTCTTTGGATCTTCAAATCTGCTATGTGACTGACTAACCCTCTCTTAAACATGGTCCAACTCCTTCATCTCCTGTGTAGCTCTTAATATCTTAGCTTAATTAATTTCCTTCTCTGGTATCTTGTGTTTCAAATGTTCTAACATTGCTATATATTTATCAGCAACTCTACAACTGGAACATTATTAAAAGCAACTCTAACTGGTCCCGCTGTAGGCCAAGAAACAGCAGCCTTACACTCGTTCCACAAATCAAAAGGAACAACAATCTCAAATAGTGCATCCAAATCAGTCCAAAGCATTTTCAAAATTGTTGCTAACCCATGAACGTCCTTGTACCACCTTTCAGGTTCCTCTAGCACCTTTGGAAAATTTGTTGTGAACGTAAAAAGATCTCCTCTAGTCCAAGGCACATGCACATTTCTTCATGTACTTCTCTCAAAGTCAATCTGACACTGCTTCTAATTCTGAATCACTAACAGAGCCAATTGAGTTCTTTCCTGCCTCCATAGTTTTCTTTTTGAAAGTGAATTCTTATTCTACATTTCTCAATACTTCTTCATATCTCTCCAGTGTTTACTTTTCTCAAATAAATCCTTAATGTGAGCTTGCAAAATTAGCAAACCCTAATCTTGTATTTCCTCTTTTGTCAAGTGCATTTTATAATTGCTCTGTACATTCCTCATTCTGATAATGTCCACTTCCCATTCATCAGCTAACTTCTCAAGCTTATCATGTGCTTCATTCGTACAGCTTGCTGCTTCTCTCATCAAATATCTCATTTCATCCACATTATAAAACATCAATCAATTTAAATCAGTTGCTCCCTGTAAAATATTCCCAAATTCAAATTTTAAATGTCCAATATTTATCTGCCTCTCTTAAGGAAGCTCAGTAGAAACAGTAGAAAACATGTTGCTTGAACTTGTAGAGACAACAGTAGTATTCTGGGTTGGGGCACTCCTTGATGCACCCAGATTTGCAAGACCTCTCAATCCCTGTGTCAGTGATGGAGCCAGATTTCATCAAGATTAAGCATCGCTCTGTTTTGTGTTTCAGACAGACTGCATTTAAAATGGCACGCAGATTTTGGGGCAAGTGAAAACACATGGCACATGAAATATGAAATGAGGCCTAGTCAAATGCTTTTTAAAAAGGGGCACTTTTGGTGCATGCAAAGTGAAAGACATGAAATGAAGCTTGGTCAAAATGCTTTCAGTCTGAAATGCTTGTGCCTAATTAACATGTGTTTTTGCAGTGTAGAAAACTCGTGATTTCAGTTTCCTCTTAGCTTTGAAGATAGGCATGGAATGTGTTCTCTCCTACCAGCTCCTTTTCCTTGTAATCAACACTCCCTGTTCCCGTCCCAAGAGACTTTGGCTTTGTTGCATATTTAGACAATGCATGTTCAGTTCATAATACATCTTTCTCATAATGTGTTTTAATTAATCAACCATGCACCAACACTATACGTGGGGCAAACGCATTTTGCATGAAAAGCTAGCTAAAACATTAGAGCATGTTGCTATGAGTATGTATTAACTGTTTGCGCTTTGAAAATTTTCACTGGTGCATGTTTATGCTATGTTGTACATTGCACATTTTTGCATGTTGTGCACAAATGATAGAAAAGCTGCTTTAAACTAATATCTTTTGCTAGGTAATAACTAATACAGGGTACTAGTATGGGGGAGGTAAACATAATGGGTTTTATTTCATAAATTCATATTCTTTTGTGTTTGTTTTGTTTTTGGGCCCACAATAAAAATGGCTGCCTAAGAATCCAGCATGGCTGAGAATTGTTAGCAGTGTGCTGAATGAGAGACGCATGCGCAGAAGATTGTGCCAGCTGCATGAACTGCCAAGTGCCTCAAGTGAAGACACATGGGTCAAGGCCACAATGAACTGTACACTCCTGTCATCATGCCAATGTACCAGTGTTTGTGGGAGAGTGTCATCCCTGCGTGCGATGTGAAAGCGAGAAGGAAATGGACAGATACATTTTTCTGTTTAAATGTTTGTATTGCAATATTTGTATAATTATTGATGGTGAAACATATGACGGTATTAAGCCTTAACGCTTCCTTTATTAAAACTGGTATGAGTTGGATTTGCAATGAGAACAGGATGATGAGACCCTCATGTCACCTATGCTAACCAATCACAGTACGAGTTTCTACTGAAACTGCAACATTATTAGTGTAGTCAGCCAAGAATTAGAGTATAAAAAATGACCCCATAGGGGGCGTGTGGGCCTTAGAGTCTTAGAGGAGAGATGAGGAGGGAGCAGATCTGACCAGACATCATATGGGTTAGGTACGTGAATGTCGCGGGTGCAGCCTGGGAGGAGATTGCGTCCGAGGAGAGACAGAGGGAGGTGGGGGTCTTGCTCATATTTTTTTCAGAGAGTCCTTGCACGTCATATTTTTGGCAAGGCAGATCACATTCCTCTGTGGTCTTGTGAAGGAGGGGCATTTTCAAGGAGCAGCCTCTCTGTCAGACAATGGAGAGGGAGAGAGACAGATGAACAGACCAGCGAAGAGAGAGCAGCTGAGAGATCAGGACAGGTTTTTGTCTTATGCATTTATTTCTCTTTATGGGAGATTTTTGCTAATTATTGATTAGCCTTGCAAAACTCACTCTTGAATTATATTTTTCCTAAAACTCTTTAAAGAGTTCTGACTGACATAGAATTTGGGGGTTTTCCTCCTTTATGGAGTGCTTTGTATGCAACCTATAATATGTTCTGTATTAATTCTATTTTTCCTATTTTCCAATTCTGTAACCTGATTGATATTTGACTAATGAATAAAGGGTCAGAGAAACTTAACTTTTTACTAGAAAATAAATCCCTTTAAAAATACTCACAACTCTCTTTATTGGCTTAAATTTAATTGTATTTTTGATTTTTCATGTTTATGTAAAGTCTCCTGAAGGTGATAACACGGTGGCAAAGGTCCATCACCTTTTAAAGCGGTAAACTAGAGGTAAATGATGTTTTGCATTGAGAAATTACCGTGAAATTACCGCTGGATCATCAGTACACTTGTACCCTCTCCAACTGTCCTCATGTCAGGTACCATAAAAACCTGCACCTGTCTCTGAATCCCTTCATTGTGTATAAAGGAGGTTAAGAATTCAAAATTGTTGTAATGTGTAAATGCGATGTCAATGAATACCATGATGTGTACACCCAACACTGGCAATACCAATAAATGTAATGTAATTGTATGCCATAATATATGCCTGCACAACAGCGACGATACCGGCAGTAGCAATGTCAATGTATGCCCGAATTACAATGTTGTTACCAGTAAAAGCAATGTACGCCATGATCTAGGAATGCATAACTTTGTTAATATCAGTAAAGACAATATCAATGTATGCTTTGACAACTGTACACACAATGTTGAGAATGTCAATAAAAATTATACCAGTCTCTGCCACATTATTTATCGGAGTTCCAGCAAACTGGCATCATTGCGGTCGGATTTGCCCAAGGTGACCTCCTCATCAACCCTGAGTCACAGATACGTGGTCAGGCAGGTGCTGCTACCCACAGCCATAGCTATCAAATATCTGGTCACAGGTGGGGTCCCTTTTAACCCAAAGACAAATGTGCACCCAGGGATAACCCTGATTGATCCCACAAATAGATAGTTGCACCACAAACAGGTCCGAGGCTAATGTCCCCAATAAAACATGTTTGACTAAAGGCCCACATTCCCAAAAAATACCACAAAGCTAGATACCACATGTAGATTAAACCACTCAGCCAATCAGGACACAACATGCACATCACACATAGGGGTCGATTCCGATTCGGGCCGGAAAAAGCACCGACCGACTCGGATCCGGAAAAAATACCGACCGACACGTACCCGTGGCGCCCGACACGCCAAGTACGATGCAAGGCGCGAAAAATCCGACCGACACGTAACGAAACCAAGTCGACCGACCGAGCCGCACGGAAAACAGCAATCCGGCTGGAAAAACACGCGAATCCAACCGACCGACACGCACCCGGAACAAATCCGACCGAAACGTACACGCTAACTCCAAACCGCTAAGTACGATGCAAGGCGCGAAAACCACGAGCGAGTCGGACGGAGGACAAGCCGCACGACCGACACGCATACAAAACCGAGCCGAAGCAACACAATACACCGCGACCGACGCGTACGCAGCATAGAAAACTGCACAAACACAGCGTGAATGAAACGGAGAACACCGTACGAGACCAATGCAGGGTCCGACTCGGTCACAAGAACGTTTCCAACATACACAAACAGCACAAAGGAAAAATCACCCAAAAAAGGCCAAACAAGCAATTACCAAGCCAATAAATACTGGGGGGTGGGGACAGAGAACAAAGACACACCCACAACTCCACCTATATAAAGGACACAAATCACTACTATGAGCCTTTGCAAATGCCATTCCACTGCCAGCACCCAAGAGAAAGCAACCACACACCCACAGCTCATCCCTCACACAAGCCACACACCATCAGCACACCAACAAATACCTACCTCACATACACCCAGCAAAACACACACTCACACACCCTCACCTGCACACCAACACACACATCACTCACCATCACCACCCATCACCATGCCCCCAAGAAGAAACACAAGTTCCTAGATTGTGAATTGGAAGTCCTGGTAGACGAGATCCTCAGGGTAGAGCCACAGCTGTTTGGCACATTGGTCCAACAGACCCCCATGTCGCAGAAAACCAAGATGTGGGAGAGGATCATCAACAGGGTGAACGCCCAATCACCATGTCGGCGCACAAAGACCGACATCCAGAACAGGTGGTATGACGTGCGCAGGAGGGTACGGAAACTGCTGAAGCAAGACTACATCAACAGCCAACACACCGGCAGTGGCCCTCCTGCCAAGCCAATATACCTCAGGCCCTGGGAGGAGAAGGTGCGGGCCATCCTACCGCCAGTGAGCATATATGGACTAGAGGACATCCCAGAGCCTGGTGAGTACACAACAAATGTACACAATATACTGCCACAAAACACACACATCACTGTCAAGGGAGAGTCAAACCATGCACTCATAGCAATCACACAGCAACCAGAACAGAATCATCCCAAAATGTGTATGTCAGTCAGAGAAACACAACACATGCCATCAAAAAGTCACATCCAACTGTGCCAACACATGTACAAACACAACCACAACTACAGCTAGGCAGTGGCACAAATTGAACTAACAAACACATCCACACATGTAGCCACCACAACAACACCAACACACAGTGAAGACCACTCAAAGGAAGGAATTCTGTGTATGCTGGCCAAGTCAGTGTAGCCAATAGCATCATGGGAGTCGCAGTCACACATATTGCCCCCCCACAACTGTCCCATCAACACCACCATGAACCATGCGCACATCACAGGGAGTGGAGAAGGACTCACAAGATGGCTGACACTGGCTACTGCTGTGGGGAGCACAAGGCCCTGCTGCCAACTGTGCACCAACAAACAGCAGGACACCACTGACTGACATCCTGAGAGACAACTTCCACTCCCTGCAATGCAAGCACGTTCCATGGTGGGATATCTGGCTGGCTGGGTGGGAAGGGGGACTTGCAGCACTGACTATAGTCACCAGCACCTCCCCTCACACCCCCCAACACAAACTCCACAGTACCCACCTGGTAGAATGCAATGCCCTCCATCCTAACACAAGATCCCACAAAGCACCACCACCCTGGGTTATGTTGTGTGAAGCACAGGGACACTCTTGGGACTCTTAGCCAAACAACTGCCAGGACAACACTCCCAGCCATCCTGTCAGCACAGCCAGCCCACCCCACAGGGAAGCAGAGTCAAAAGGAAGGAAGCATGGGCTTGCTGGGAAGGGGGTGGAGGCAATAGCATGATGGGAGTCGTAGTCACAGACATAGCTCAGCCCCACAACTGTCCCATCAACACCACCCTGAACCATGCTCACATCACAGGGAGTGGAGAAGGACTCACAAGATGGCTGACACTGGCTACTGCTGTGGGGAGCACAAGGCCCTGCTGCCAACTGTGCACCAACAAACAGCAGGACACCACTGACTGACATCCTGAGAGACAACTTCCACTCCCTGCAATGCAAGCACGTTCCATGGTGGGATATCTGGCTGGCTGGGTGGGAAGGGGGACTTGCAGCACTGACTATAGTCACCAGCACCTCCCCTCACACCCCCCAACACAAACTCCACAGTACCCACCTGGTAGAATGCAATGCCCTCCATCCTAACACAAGATCCCACAAAGCACCACCACCCTGGGTTATGTTGTGTGAAGCACAGGGACACTCTTGGGACTCTTAGCCAAACAACTGCCAGGACAACACTCCCAGCCATCCTGTCAGCACAGCCAGCCCAACCCACAGGGAAGCAGAGTCAAAAGGAAGGAAGCATGGGCATGCTGGGAAGGGGGAGGAGGCAATAGCATGATGGGAGTCATAGTCACAGCTCTACATCCCCCACCACATGGCCCAGCAAGCTCACACTCAGGCATGCACATCCCACAGAGAGTGGAAAGGCCCATCAAAGATGTCTGACACTGTTGCTGTGTCGTGGGGAGCACAAGGGCATGCTGGGTACTGCACACCAACCAACAGCAGGACACCACTGTCAGCCATCTTGCCATTGCCCTCACACCCACACACACTGAACTCCACACAAAAGCAAGTAAGTATGGGAATGCTGGCAAGTGGGGTGGAGGCAATGGCATGATGGGAGTCGTAGTCACAGACATAGCTCACCCCACAACTGTCCCATCAACACCACCCTGAACCATGCTCACATCACAGGGAGTGGAGAAGGACTCACAAGATGGCTGACACTGGCTACTGCTGTGGGGAGCACAAGGCCCTGCTGCCAACTGTGCACCAACAAACAGCAGGACACCACTGACTGACATCCTGAGAGACAACTTCCACTCCCTGCAACGCAAGCACGTTCCATGGTGGGATAACTGACTGGCTGGGTGGGTGGGAAGGAGGGCCGGCTGTCAACCAAACACGAACCAACGCAGACCATGTTCACACCCCAGAAAAAACATAGAAATGCCCAAATAATGCAGGACAATGTGCCACACCGATATCAACCCCTGACTGTGACGACTTAGGACAATGCAATGTACAGGCCCGCACCCAGAGGCACAGTCACAACTGTCATGTGTGTCAACCATTGATGCCTGCAGAAACATGACATACATTGTTTGTGTCTCCCAAAAACAGGTGATGATGGGGACACAGCAGCAGACGCTGAGGAGTCCCAGTCCCAGGCTCAAGAGGATGCCGAGCTCACTGGCGTCGTACAGCCTCTGTCCTCCTCGGACGATGAAGAACAACCTGGCACATCCGGTGCAAGTCAACATGCAGCACCAGCAGGACCACCAGCTGCAGCACCAGCAGGACCACCAGCTGCACCCCCTGCACCCACCCCTACAACGACTGTCACCACGAATACCATCCCTGCCGACATGGACAGAATAAGGAGCAACACCAGCACAGTGACCCTGGACCAACCTGGGGCCATGGACACCACCACCACCACCAACCCCCAAGGTGGACCAGGGTTATCTGTGCGTGCCACTGCACACACTGCACATGTCAGCAGGGGTGGTGGGAGGGGTGGGAGACAGAGGTCGCTGCTTGCAGACGTTGCTGGTGTGCATGACGACCCACAACTGGTACGCATAGCTGATGCGTACCAGTCCAGCACCGGAGACCTCAGCCAGGTAGTGGGGCTCCTCAGAGACATTAAACAGCAGCAGGCTGCCCATCATGCCCGCTTGGACTCCCACATGTCCCACGTGGAGTCACACATGTCCCGTGTGGACTCACACATGTCCCGCGTGGAGTCCAAGTGGGATGCACTGCATGAGATGACGGCGGTGCACAGGGACATTTTACAATGCCTCCGCCAGATGAACAGCAACCAGTCCACACCTCCCTGTGTGCCAACAACATCTGGTGCCGAACAAACTGCAACTGCCACAGGGAGGGAGGAGGACTCTGGCGGAGAGTCCCCTGCACCGCAGCAGCCTGCACTTGAGGGGCCCCCCAAGAAGAGGGGTCGTCCGAGGAGGGAAAAGTGAGAGGCCGATGGCCAAGCGCAACTCCCAGGAAGCCTGAACCTGTTCTGGATGTTCGCCTTTGTGCACAGACTGTTCACCCTGTTGACGGCAACACTACTCCCACACATTGCATGGGGAGTACAAGTTGGACCAATGTGTCAGACAACTGTGGCCCCGATACTGGGGATCCTGTCTACCCGGACTTTCAATTCACCTAGGAACTTGGGATTGCAAGATTCATGTACAGCACAACTCATCCTATGCACTATTAACACAAATGTATCACAATAAACACACTAATACACCATACTTGCCTCTGTCGTGATTCCAACGTGGGTGCTGTTATGGGGATGATGAACTGCAAAATTACACTGTGTATGCGAACTGCAACAGCAAGGACAACACAGGCATGTGAGTACAGGCAACGTGACACACATGAGGGAGACACACCACCAGGGCTACACGACACATACACACCTAGGCCATCTGACTCATTGCCTACACTGATGTTGCCAGGGAAGACGGTGCAATGCACAGACACCACACCCATTCCCAGTTGTAGTCAAGTAGCCCACAGGTGCAGTAAGCAAATGGCAGTCAAATGTGTGACCACAGACAACGCACATCACTAAGTGAAGCACAGGTTTATTACACAGTTGCAACATGCCGTAACCACTACAGATGCAAGGTAACCCCACCTGGCAGCGGGCACACAGTCAACAACTGTAGACGGAAGGAAGTCCATGGGTGTGGCGCACATCACCTGTAGGGACACAACAGCTACCAGCCTGGATGTGCAATCACGTCGTCGGTGGACACAGTTGACCAAACGAATCTGAAAGTACCCTGTGAAGGACAGAAATGACACACAGTCAAAAGCAATGGAGTACAGGACAGAACAGCAAAACTCATGCACAATACATGTTACAAGATACCCACCCAGAACCAAGTTAGCATGTCAACACTGTTGGGGAGTACAGCCCACCTGTCACCACACATCGCAACACACATCCAGTCAAGTAGCCCATGGACACACTCCAACAGCACCAGAGCACCACCCACACATCATGCCAACTCACATCATTGACATGACACCTCAGGATACTCACATTCAGCTAAAGAAGTTGGTGATGAGCTGTGTGCGGACATCACCATCACCATCATCATCATCGTCACTGGCATCGTGGTCCAGGCCAGGATCCTCCACAGGTGGCGGATGTTGGTCATCGTCATCCTGGATGAGAGGCAACTCCTTCCGCACTGCCAGGTTGTGGAGCATGCAGCAGACGATGATAATCTTGCACACTTTCGCAGGGGCATATGGGAGGGACCCTCCGGTCTTGTCCAGGCAGCGGAAGCGGCTCTTCAGGAGACCAAAGGTCCGCTCAATCACTCTCCTGGTCCGACCATGTGCCTCATTGTAGCGCATCTGGGCAGGTGTCACAGGGTTCCTGAGGGGTGTCAGCAACCACGGCATGTTGGGGTATCCCGAGTCACCTACGGACAGACAAGTGCACATTAGCTGACTTGGAAAAGTGGGCGGAATACTACAGATCAGATCACACACAATGGCACAAAGTCAGTACACACCGACAAGCCAGGCACGCTGGTTCTGCATCTGTGCCATCATCCTGGGGATGCGACTACTCCTCATCACAAAGGCATCGTGTGCTGAACCAGGGAAACGGGCACACACGTGTGTGATGGTCATGTCTGCAAGACACACCACCAGTGCATTGACCGAGTGGTAGTGCTTGCGGTTCCTGTAGGCCTGCTCCTGGGCCTGTGGTAGTACCAATGCCACATGTGTCCCATCAATGGAGCCAATGACATGCGGCATCCTCCCCAGGGCATAAAAGTCACTCTTCACGTCAGTGAGTCGTCGCAGTCTAGGGAAATAGATGTACCGGTTCAGGAAGAGCAACATTGCCGCCAAAACATCGCGGAGCACACGGCTGAACATGGTCTGTGACATCCCACCAGCAGTCGCCACAGTATGTTGGAAGGTACCGGTGGCAAAGAAGTGTAGGGCTGCCATCACCTTCACCTTGGGGGTCAGCGCTGTAGGATACGGCCGGCCAGGCTGCAAATGTGGGGACAACTGCACTGCCAAATCCTCAATCAGCTGCCTGGTGAAGCGGTACCGTCGGATGCTGTCCCGTTCCACCATCGTTGCCAGGTCTGGGAATGGCCGATGGACAGCAGGAGCCCTGCAGTGCAGAGGAGAAGTAAGCAAGATTGTCAGTCACCCCACATATGCGGCATTGAACACACTCAAGATCCCAACATACATCATTATGAGGCACAACTACATGAAGTGTGCAGTACCGGAAGGACATGTATGGTACATACATGGCCAACATCTGTCAACACGGTCCTACAGGTGGCATCAATTTGTCCCAGGTTGGCCCATTGGATATCATGATGCCGTGTCACAGTTCCCATCTCCTGCTGCCGTGTCACAATCACCCCCCACAGTGACATGTGAGGACAGATGTGCCCCAGGCACCACAGCTCAACGACAGGTACATTCCCAGGGACCCTGTAATGCCACATGGACACTGGCATCACATGGAGTATCATGTGTACACCACAGCAAAACAAACATGACCCCCACAGGTAGTGGCCCCACTTGCCACGGCAGGACAGACATGGACGTCTGTGACACACACGCACAACATCAGAGTCCATGCACACACAACGTGGATGTGGAGACTGTCTCCCATTGTGCACATGAAATCAGAGACATTGTAAACACTACATGCACAAAGACTGTGGAGGTCCATCACTATTGTGCCACTGGGACACCCTGGCTCAAACATACCGTCCCACATGGGACTCACGGGGTATGTGACATGACATACACAAACACCACTGTGAAATGTGACCATGGCACATGCACAGATATGAACAGTTGCACATCACAGTGGTCACGTACACGTAACACCCAGGATCCTGTCCCCATGAACACGTGCACAGCCTGGGGGTGGCTGCCCACAGGTGACACCCACAGGACAACATGTACACCAACATACACACAATAGGAAATGCAGCCTTACATGCCTTATGATAAGGTTTGGACAGGCTGTCGTGATGTAGGTGTGCCCCTCACTCCCTGGGAGCTATCTGTGGCTGGCATATGTCCATCTGAGACAGGCATGCTGACATATGCCAGTCACATGTACAGTGATGCGTTGTACTGCAATGGACCGATCGGTGCCTCCGGCCGGCCCATTGCTTTCAATGTGTGCGGGTACGCGTTGTACCCCTGTGCGTGTTGAACTGCAATGGACCGATCGGTGCCTCCGGCCGGCCCATTGCTTTCAATGTGTGCGGGTACGCGTTGTACCCCTGTGCGCGTTGAACTGCAATGGACCGATCGGTGCCTCCGGCCGGCCCATTGCTTTCAATGTGTGCGGGTACGCGTTGTACCCCTGTGCGCGTTGAACTGCAATGGACCGATCGGTGCCTCCGGCCGGCCCATTGCTTTCAATGTGTGCGGGTACGCGTTGTACCCCTGTGCGCGTTGAACTGCAATGGACCGATCGGTGCCTCCGGCCGGCCCATTGCTTTCAATGTGTGCGGGTACGCGTTGTACCCCTGTGCGCGTTGAACTGCAATGGACCGATCGGTGCCTCCGGCCGGCCCATTGCTTTCAATGTGTGCGGGTGCGCGTTGTACCCCTGTGCGCGTTGAACTGCAATGGACCGATCGGTGCCTCCGGCCGGCCCATTGCTTTCAATGTGTGCGGGTACGCGTTGTACCCCTGTGCGCGTTGAACTGCAATGGACCGATCGGTGCCTCCGGCCGGCCCATTGCTTTCAATGTGTGCGGGTACGCGTTGTACCCCTGTGCGCGTTGAACTGCAATGGACCGATCGGTGCGCACCCATTGACAATGGGCTTGCCTGGCAACGGACGCGTTTTCGAATTTCGAACGAGTCGGTTGCTGGAAAATCAGTTGGTCACCCACAACAATGTTGCAAAATCATGTATGTCATGAAGTTGAAGATTTGAAGGATGCTGTGGGCGTGTTTTGGTGCTGCTATTCCATGGATTGGCCAGATTCAGAAGATGCAAACGACTTGGACCTATCACTTTGGACACAAGGGACAGTATCTGCCTCTCCAGCACATATATATTGCTGGCTGTTCCCCTGAGAGCCCACTTGCCTGCACTACATGCTCCAAGACGACATCTGCCACTGCACTGCTGCTGTCTCTGCCCCTCTGGACCCTGCAATGGCACGTACTGTGGAGAGAGCCCCAGCCTTCAGCCTTGAAGAGAACCAGGCCCTGCTGGACAGCCTACTTCCACAGTACAGCAAGCTGTATGGGACACCAGGGGAGCAGGTGAGTGTCCTGTGCACTGCCTTTCTGAATGTGCATTTTGTCTGACTAGCAAGGCTGAGAGTCTGCACGCCACTGGCTAGCAGGCTCACTGAGTAGTTGTCACCCCCCATAGTGTGTAGTGACTTGCACTGGACAGGTATGGTGCAGTGACAGTGCTTCTGAACAGGGTTTTACTCCCCATGCAATGATACCATGTAGTGACTTCTGGAAAACTGTCCATGGGCAGCCGTGCACTGCCTGTGTACACCATGTGCCCCTGTGATTGCGACATGTATATGCAACTGTGTCATGCACGGATATGTTGCATGTGTAGTAATGGCCTTATCACTTTGTCATCCTGACAGGCTTCTGCCCATCGGAAGCAGGAGATCTGGAAGGACATCGTCCGGGCTGTCCGGTCCGTGGGGGTCTACAAGCGCCGGATCCGCAACTGCCAAAAGAGGTGGCAGGACCTTCGGGGCTGGACCCGGAGGATTGCACGGGTCCAGCTGAAGCTGTCGCCTCCTCGCAGGAGGGCGGAACACGGACCCTGACCCCCACATGCTCAGGATCCTGGCGGTGGTCTTTCCAGACCTGGATGGGCAGCTGAAGGCCAGAGAGCAGCAAGGAGGGGTGAGTCAAAGACTGCACTGTGAACTCTGTCTAACATGCTATGTGCCCTCCTCGGGCCTGGTTAAACTGCCACAGTACAGCAGTCATGTTGTCCAGGAGCCATGTCCCTCTATTGTGCACTGCCCACTCCTCATCTGATACCCAGGTGTGGCCCTTACATGCAGGGAATTCTGTCACTTAGGACTGTGTCCTTGCAGTTTGCTTGACTCAAGGTGGGAGACAGCATCTGTTTCCCTGACTCTGTGGTGGGCATCATGGGTGGGTCCATTGCTTACACAATGCCTGTATTCTGACATGTATTCAGCGTGTTACTTTGATCTGTGGTCCAATTGCTGAGCTGATCCACCACATGTGGCTGGGGTATCTGGCACACACCCATGCTGCGGGTGGGAACAATGTTTGGGCCCCAGGAGTATGTATATGACGTGTGTCACACATACTTAGCCAGCTGCCTACAGTCCAGGGCTCATCCCTCATTCATGTGGGGCTGGACAGTCATGCCTACTCCAGGCCATACAATACACTCTGTACTCCCACTCCCGTGTATCAGCTGACACATTGTGCGCAGTGATTTGACCCCTCAGGTGTCTGCCTCTGTGTCAGTGTGCTGTGGATTAGTCGCCAGGACTGCTGTGGAGTTTCTTGGTAGGGGCTCAGCATGCCACTGGAGATGTGACCATAGGAGACGATACTTGTGTGTCACATAGGTGTCTGATCAGCTGCCCATGCAGACTGGGGCATGTGAATGTGAAGTTCAGGCAGCTGTTCCCCATTCACAGCAGAGTGTGAGGGGCTCAGGTTCAGAGGGTAGTGTCACAGGTCTCCCATATGTCCAATAGGTATGACCTGGACAGATGAGGGTTAAGAGGATGTGTTGTGGGGGGATGTACATGTGCACTTGTGCAGCTCCAGGACTTGCATTCCCCATGACCTACTATTGTGACACAGTGCAGAGTGTTGTTGTCTGGCTGCAAAGTCATACATCACTGAGACAGTGATGTATGACTTTGCAGTCATGCCTCCGCCATGGCATGTGTCTACTGATTGGTGAGCCTGCAGGGGAGTGACATGTGCTACATGCACACCATAGTGGCGCTGGCTATCAGGACATGGGTGCATCATGGTGTCTGTCGCTGGTATGCATCACATGCATTTCCTATTTGACTCTGGGCATCCCTTTCATCCGGAAACCTGTACTGACTCAGTGGCAAGAGCTGTGATGTGTGCATGTCCACATGCCACACCGTGTCCTCTGCACTGTCCAACTACTGTGTACTTGGTGCATGTGTCCACACTGGGGTGTTGCAATCCAACAGACACCAGACAGATGGGTGCAAGGCCATGTGGGATGTGAGTGCCATGCTTGGCATCAGACTGACAATTGGCTTCTCCTGTTCAGTTAGGGCACTTTTAGCAATGTACAACTAATGATGCCAGGGCTTGCTCTGTGATGTGCTGTGCTCACAGTGGTGTGTGCGTTTTGTGCAGGTGACTGATGTCTGTCTGTTTCCCCATTGTTTGCAGATACATCCACGGCCACGGAAGGGGACAGCTCCACGGACCAGGAGGAGCCAGAGAGCCAGACTGGGTCAGCAGCCGAGGAGTGGTCGGAGGGACCCAGTGGCACGGAGGGCGAGGGGAGCCACACCGAGGAGTCCTCAGCAGCATCCACCTCAGCTGAGGACCAGAGCAACTCGGAGGATGACTCCCTTGTGGAGGCGGGTGTCAGCAGCCACCACACCCCAGCTAGTGTTGCTGTCCCCGCCACCACCAGCACCACCACCGCCCTCCCATCGGCTCCCATTCCCCAGGTCCGTGGAGGCTCCCATGTCCGGGAGCGTGTCTCCTTTGGGCCAGGCACCGCAGCCCCTGCCCCTGTGTCCCCTGCTGCCCTGAGTGAGGAGTCTGTGTACCTCCTTCGCCAGCTCCATGTAGGCCAGACAGCCATGCTGAGTGTCCTCCATGCGCACACCGCGCTGTTGACTC